>BLSH010372520.1:189006-199474 GCA_018402905.1 Glandirana rugosa | reverse complement strand
AGGATGCGTATCTGCATGTCCCCATCTGTGCCTCGCAGCAACGTTTTCTACGTTTCACGGTGGGCGATCACCATTACCAGTTTGTGGCCTTGCCATTCGGCCTGGCCTCGGCCCCCCGGGTTTTCACCAAACTCCTGGCCCCGGTGTTGGCGCTATTGCGGTAGAGGGGCATTGCAGTTCTGGCATATCTGGATGACCTGCTTCTGCGGGCAGAGTCAGCCTCAGCTCTGAAGGACAACATAGCCATCACACTGCACACCCTGCAGGAGTTCGGATGGGTGATCAATCGGCCGAAGTCGGTGTTGACTTCATCACACCGCCTGGAGTACCTGGGATTGACCCTGGATTTGGTCAGGGCAAGAGTTTTTCTTCCTTTAGGAAAACTGCGGACGCTGCAGCAGGCGGTGGGGTCACTGCTGTCAGAGAAGTGGCCCTCTCTGAGGTTTTGCATGCGGGTCCTGGGGCTCATGGTATCCACCTTCGAGGCGGTTTCGTATGCCCAGGGTCACACCCGGTCCCTGCAGCGCTTGATTCTGCTGCGGTGGGACAAATCTCCCTTATCCCTGGATCGCCCGGTCAAGCCGGACCACGAGACCAGGTCCTCTCTAGTTTGGTGGTTGAGGGCCTCGGCCCTGAAAGAGGGGAAGTCCTTCCTCCCCATGGTGTGGTCCGTAGTGACCACAGGTGCCAGTCTAAGCGGCTGGGGGGGGGGAGTCCTGGGGTTGTTGTCAACCCAGGGTCGCTGGTCTGGGGAGGAAAGTCGACTCCCGATCAATGTGCTGGAACTCCGGGTCCATCAGGCTTTGATTTTCCCATTGGTCGGGAAGGCTGCGAGGGTGTCCTGTCAGAGTTCAGTCGGACAATACCACGGCCGTGGCATATGTGAACCATCGGGGTGGAACGAGAAGCTCGGCAGCAGCATCGGAGAGGCCTCACATTCTGGGGTGGGCAGAGCTTCATGTATAGGCTCTTTCCGCCATGTACATTCCGGGCGTAGAAAATTGGCAAGCGGATTACCTCAGTCGACAGAGGTTGGATCAGGAAGAGTGCTCCCTGCATCCGGATGTGTTCCGACAATTTTACCAAAAATGGGGCACCCCAAACGTAGATCTGCTGGCATCCCGGCTCAATCAAAAGGTTCAGACCTTCGTGAGCAGAGCAAGGGATCCGCTGGCGGACGCGGTGGACATCCTTGTAGCTCCGTGGAGCCAGTATCGGCTCATCTATGCTTTTCCCCCTCTCAAGCGGATTCTGCATCTGTGGCGCAGGATAGAGGTGGAGGGAATTCCAACCATTCTGGTGGCTCCGGATTGGCCTCGGCGTCAGTGGTACGCCAACGTGGTGCGGATGGTGGTGGATGTTCCCTGGCAGCTCCCACTTCGCGAGGACCTTCTGTCCCAGGGCCCCATCTTGCACCCTGCTTTACCCTCTCTGGCTTTGACGGCCTGGCTATTGAATTCCAGGTCTTGAGAGATCGGGGGGTCTCCGCTTCGGTGATTCCCACCATGCTCACGTAAGTGCACTTCCAGGAAGATATACCATCGCACCTGGAGGGCGTATATTGCCTGGTGCGAGGGGGGTGGAACCCCCGTTCCTTTTCGGTGTCCCGGGTGCTAGCTTCTCTTCAGCAAGGCCTGGACCGTAAGCTGGCGTTGAGCACTATCAAGGGTCAGGTTTCTGCCCTGGCCATCTTTTTTCAGTGTCCTTTGGCAACGCATTCATTGATTCACACTTTTATTCAGGGGGTCCGACATGTCGCTCCCCAGGTGCGTGCGCCTTGGGACCTCAATCTGTTCCTCTCGGGGCTTCAGAAGCCTCCCTTTGAAAATATCAGGGAAATTTCCTTAAACTACTTTTGCAGAAGGTGGCTTTTCCGGTAGCCTTTACTTCTGCCAGATGAGTGTCAGAGTTGGCGGCTCTGTCGTGTAGGTCTCCATATCTGGTCCTACACAGGGATAAGGTGGTTTTGCGCCTGTCACCTTCCTTCTTGCCGAAGGTGGTCTCTTCTTTCCACATTAACTAGGACATTGTCCTTCCTTCGCTATGTCTGCGCCCATCCCATTCTAAGGAGATTGCCTTGCATTCCTTGGATGTGGTTAGGGCTCTGCGGGTGTACCTAGCAACCACGGCCTCCTTTCGGAGGTCGAATGCGCTCTTTGTCGTGGTGGATGGACCACACAAGGGCTTGGTGGTCTCTTCGGCCACCATTTCTCAATGGATTCGACTTAGTGACCCATGCGTATGACTTGCGGGATCTCGAGCCCCCCTTTCCGGTCACGGCTCAATCTACCAGGGCGATTAGCACTTCCTGGGCTTTCCGACATCAGGCGTCGGTTTCTCAAGTGTGCAGAGCGCCTACATGGTCCTCAGTGCACACCTTTACTAAGTTTTTGCAGCATCCTCGGATGCTGCTTTTGGCCGCAAGGTTTTGCAGGCTGCTGTGTGGGGTTCCTCAAATTCTTTGTGGAGAGTTCCCCCGTTGGGTGAAGTTTTGTTTTTGCATTACCCACCCCTCTTTTGACATGAACGAAAGAGAAAATAGGATTTTTTAACTCACCGTAAAATCCTTTTCTCAGAGTTCATTGACGGATGCAGCACCCACCCCTATGTTTGGTTCAAGCTTGCACTGCTTGTTACGGACTGAAGGCTGAGCTGGCTGGAGGGGGGTTATACCAGGGAGGACCGCCCCCTGGGAGGGGCTGTGTCTGCTTTTTAGCTGAACTGAAGTTCTGCCTAGTCCACTCCTAGTGAAAGGTGGCATAACCCCAGGCGTAATGAAGCGATGCTGCATCCGTCAATAAACTCAGAGAAAAGGATTTTACGGTGAGTTAAAAAATCCTATTTTTCCCTGTGTCTACACGTGGATGGGATGTGAGGCCTGGGTGCGGTCCTGGCCGGTGTTTGGCGCCGATTTACCCCCCCTGCACTGCGTGGTTCTCCCTGGCAGCGGCTCTGAGCACAGCGGCAGTGGGTGAAGGCAGCGGCAGCAGGCAGCTCCTCTCCAGGTTGGGTGGTGAGTCCCTTCAGGGTGTCCCTTCTGCCCAGCCTTGCTCAGCTGTGGGGGGTGCAGTGGTCTCGCGGCATTATGCCTTATTTACTGGGCATTGCTAGGGTGGGTGATAGTATGGCAGCCGTCGCGGGTGCTTCCTCACCCGGACCTCTCGGTGCCTGCAGCCAGTACTTCAGGGGCTCTAATAAATGCGATGTCGACGGTCCTGGAGACGTTTGTCTCCCGGGTAGAGTCGCTGTTGGACTGCAGGGACGCCAAAAAGCGCCCCTTGCCCCTTCTTCTTTGGGGAAGGACTTGGACCGCAAGGGGGGCTTCTCCATTGCAGGGACCCCCCTCGAGCAGTCGGATGGCGAGGTTCCCGATGCTCCTGATAGCGGGGATGATTCTGAGCCATCCGCTGCTGCGCACGAGAAGGCTTTTGTAGACGCTCTGATCACTTCAGTGCGTAAGACCCTGCGATTGGACAAAACGCTGGGACCCCCTCGGAGGGTGCCCGTTGCCTTTGGGTCACACAGACAGGGCCCTGCGGCTAAGGTCTTTCCGTATGTGGACTTTCTCGATAAGTTTGTTTATAAGGATTGGGCTCTGCCTCAGAGCTCCCTTCCTCTCCCGAAGTGTTTCGCTGTGCGTTATCCCTTTGAGGATAAATTATTGAAGAAGTGGGCATAGCCCCCTGTGGTTGACCCAACGGTGTCCCGCATGTGCAGGGCGACCACTATCCCGGTGAAGGGCACACCGTACTTTAAGGACCCGGCTGACAGGAAGGCTGAGGCTTGTGTCAGGTCCCTATTTGTTCTGACGGGATCGGCCATGCGGCCCGTGGTGGCTTCTGCGCTGGCGTCACAAACGCTCACTGAGTGGGCGAAGTGGTTGCACAGCGCGTTGAACAGGACTCAGGCTTCTCTTGAGTGTGTGGACCTCACTGACCGGATGGTTCAGGTGGCTCAGTATCTGTGCGATGCTGCCCTGGACGCAGCCCACCTGATATACAAGGCGTCCGCAATCTCTGTGGTGGCCAGGCGGTGGCTTTGGCTGAAGTTCTGGTCTGCAGACATGCCTTCTAAGAGGACCCTGGCGGATTTACCTTTCCAGGGGGGGCGGCTCTTCGGTGATTCCTTGGACGAGGTGATCAAAGATCTCACCGGAGGCAAGAGATCCTTCCTCCTGGAGCCCAGGAGGAGTGCTGACTCCCGTTGCCGTCAGGGGCCTTGCTTTCCGGCCTATAGATGGCCTTTTCATCCCTCCCATGCCTCGGGCAAGGGTCCACAGCCCGCCAAGGCCCTGGCCACGTAAGCGCACCAAGCCAGAGGACAAGATCTCCTCCGCATGAAGGGTTGCCCCCCCGGTGTTCGGGTGGGGGGCGTCTCCTGGGGTTCGTGGACAGGTGGTCTTCCCTTATCTCTGACCGCCGGGTGCTCGAGGTGGTCTCCTCGGGGTACAGCATAGAATTCCGTTCCCGCCCTCAGACAGGTTCTTCGCCTCCAACCTGCAGCTGCCTGCAGGCAGGCTGTGGGTCCTGTTCAGGGCGGTGCAGGACCTGCTGGGTCATCGGGTGATTGTCCCCATTTCTCGACGTTCCCAAGGGTTTTATTCCAACCTTATCGTGGTTGTGGTTCCGAAGAAGGATGGGGTTCGTCCCATTCTGGATCTGTAGGACCTCAACAGGTATTGTGCGGGTTCGCAGGCTTCTCATGGAGTTTCTCATGGAGTCGGTCCGCTCTGTACTAGCGGCTCTGCACCAGGGTGACTTCCTGGCCTCCCTCGACATCAAAGATGTGTACCTGCATGGTCCCATCTCTGCCCAGCACCGGCGTTTCCTTCGCTTTGCGATTGGGGAGGATCACTACCAGTTCGTAGCTCTTCTGTTTGGCCTGGCCTCGGGTCTTCACCAAACTGCTGGCCCCGGTTCTGGCTCTGCTGAGACAGAGGGGTATCGCGGTGGTGGCATATCTGGACGACCTTCTCTTGCGAGCAGAGTCGGCTCCATTGCTCAGGGACAATGTGACGATTACCCTGCACATTCTGCAAGAATTCGGATGGGTGATCAACCTCCCGAAGTCGGTCTTGATTCCTTCTCACTGCCTGGAGTATCTGGGGCTGATCCTGGATGTGGCCCAGGCGAAGGTTTTCCTTCCGCCACCCAAGCGACAGATGCTTCAGTCGGCTGTTCGGTCCCGTCTGTCCCAGAAATGGGCCTTACTTTGGTTTTGCATGCAAGTCCTAGGCCTAATGGTGGCCTCCTCCGAGGCGGTCCCCTATGCTCAGTACCACACCCGGGTTCTGCAACGGGAGATTCTTCTTAGATGGGACAGGTCCCCATCTTCCCTGGATCAGGTGATCAGAATTGATCACCCAGTGAGGGCCTCGCTGCTCTGGTGGCTGCGGTCCCCGGCTTTTCGGTCGGGCAAGTCCTTCCTCCCCCTTCACTGAACAGTGACAGGCTGGGGTGGAGTCCTGGGGTTGCTTTCAGCCCAGGGACGGTGGTCTCCGGAGGAGTCTCGTCTCCCGATCAATGTCCTGGAATTGCGGGCAATTTGGTGCTGCCTCTTCTATTGGACGTCGAGGCTACACGGGTGCCCAGTCCGGATTTAGTCGGACAATGCCACGGCCGTTGCATACGTTAACCACCAGGGCGGGATGAGAAGCTTGGCTGCGGCCTAGGAGGTAGCCCCCATCCTGCGGTGGGCAGAAAGTCGCGTTCAGGCAATCTCTGCCATCCACATACCGGGCGTAGAAAATTGGCAGGCGGACAATCTCAGTCGTCAGCGCCTAGACCAGGGAGAGTGGTCCCTGCACCCGGATGTGTTTCAGCAGATTTGCTTGAGATGGGGTGTCCCGGACGTGGACCTGCTCACGTCCTGTCTCAATTGGAAGGTGCAGGCCTTCGTGAGCAGGACAAGGGATCCCTTGTCGGACGTGGCGGATACTCTTGTAGCTCTGTGGGCTTGATATCGACTCATCTATGCCTTTCCTCTCAAGCTGCTTCCACGCCTTCTGCGCAGAATAGAGGCGGAGGGCATTCTGACCATTCTGGTAGGTCCCAATTGGCCAAGGCGTCCTTGGTACACGACTCCCGCTTCGCCAGGATCTTCTGTCCCGGGGCCCATCTTGCACCCTGCTTTACCCTCTCTGGCTTTAATGGCCTGACTATTGAATCCCAAGTGTTGAGGGACCGGGGGGTTTCGGACTCTGATTCCTACCATGTTGAAGGCACGAAAGGCTACTTCACGTAAGATTTATCACCGCACCTGGAAGGCTTACATCACCTGGTGCGAGGCCGGGGAGGTGGAACCCTCGTTCCTTCTCGGTGTCTCGGGTTCTGGCCTTCCTGCAGAAGGGCCTCAACCAAAAACTGGCGTTCAGGCACTATCAAGGGTCAGGTTTCTGCTCTGGCGATCTTTTTTCAGCGTTCTTTGGCGATACATTCGTTGATCCGTACCTTCATGCAGGGGGTTCGGCATGTTGCCCCCCCAGGTACAATCGCCTTTGGCGCCATGGGACCACAATTTGGTCCTCTCAGTACTTCAGAAGCCGCCTTTTGAGAATATCAGGGAAATCTCTCTGCAGTTGCTTTTGCAGAAAGTGGCTTTCCTGGTGGCTATCACATCCGATCGGCGGGTGTCTGAGTTGGCGGCCCTGTCTTGTAGGTCCCCGTATCTGGTCATACACAAGGATAAGGCGGTCCTGCGCCCGTCACCTTCTTTTTGCCGAAGGTGGTATCATCTTTCCACATCAATGAGGACATTGTTCTTCCTTCGCTTTGCCTGCGCCCGTCTCACCCTAAGGAGGTCGCTTTGCACTCCCTGGATGTTGTTCGGGCCCTGCGGGTGTATCTGGCGTCCACGGCCTCCTTTCGGAGGTCAGACGCTCTTTTTTGTCGTGGTGGATGGCCCACGCAAAGGTTTGGTGGCCTCATCGGCCACTATCTCACGTTGGATTAGACAGACGGTGACCTGAGCCTATGCGGTTCGGGGTCTGGAGCCTCCCTTCTCGGTCATGGCTCACTCTACCAGGGCGATTAGCACTTCCTGGGCTTTTCGACATCAGGCGTCTGTGTCTCAGGTGTGCAAGGAGGCTACTTGCACCTCTGTACACACCTTCTCAAAGTTTTACAAAGTTGATGTTCTAGCATCCTCGGATGCTGCGTTTGACCGCAAAGTTTTGCAGGCGGCCTTGTGAGACACGTGTGGTTCCTCACCGAGCGTTCAGTTGGGTGTAGTTCTGTTACCCACCCCTCATTTTTGGCACTGCTTTTGGACGTCCCACTTAGTCCTAAGAGTCGCTGTGCCTGTCGACGAATGAAAGAAAAAACAGGATTTTTTTTAACTTACCGTAAAATGCCTTTCTCTGAGTTTGTCGACAGGCACAGCACCCACCCCTCTGATGTTGCACTGCTTGTTACGAACTGAGCTAGCAGAGCTGGGTGTGGGGTTATCTGCCAATGGGGACTGCCCCCTGGGAGGGGCTGTGTCTATTACTGCTCTTTTTGCTGTTAAAACTGCCTGTTCTGCCTAGTAAACTCCTGAAGAGGGCAGTATAACCCACTTAGTCCTAAGAGTCGCTGTGCCTGTCGACGAACTCAGAGGCAGGGATTTTACGGCAAGTCAAAAAAATTCAGTTTTTTTTTTTTTTTTTGCATAAAATCAAACGCTGGTTCCTAAATTTACTGTAATAACAGTGCAAATAAATGTGAAACACAATGGGGGTCATTTACTATAGCGCTGCCGCAAAATACCGGCAAAATTACAGCGATTCGTGGTAAATAGCGCTAAAACGGTATTTACAATATCGCTGGCGCCAAAATGGAATTCACTATTGCTCCCAGGTCACAGATAACTGCCAAATCCTTACTCCTACTCAGGACCTGGAGTAGTGCAAATAAAAATGTTTAGAGCATGATCTGATCCCCTAAATTGTACTAAAATATGAGGTATATTGTTTAAAGATAATCTGCTTTTAAACTGTGAAAAAGTGATTTCAACTCTGAAATATCTTAAAAAGTCTGAGAAGAGATCAATTCCCCGTCTTTTTACCGTTAGGTGCAGAGCACAGCTGAGCACAACTGAGCATGCTCAGACACAAAATAACTCTCATGGAGTAATTCCTTGAGTAGATAGTAAATACCAAAATGAGAGTTATTTTACACAGATTTTTTGGGAGTGAAGATGAGCGCTATGTTGCTCAATGCTAGTTTCAGCCATTCATTCTAATGGTACAATTGTTACTTTCTCAAATAAATCCTTTTCATGTTGAGATGAAATGTATCTTTCTCTCAAAGAAATTGTCCGTGCAACAATGTTGCAATTTGGATCTATGTTTTTAAGAATGCTTGATTAATCTTTTCATGTTTTGATAAAATATCTTTTTCTCTGTCAGTTTCACATGTAGATATCTATCCCACAATAATTCCCCAAACTCACACAAGTGTCTTTACAAACCACAAACCATACTATTGCTTATGGAAATTTAAAATTAGTCCCATTTTTTTATTTTTTATTCTTTCCAAATGATCCTAATTTGAGCCCCAAAAATGTGAAGTGTACCAACATCAGAAATGAAAATGTCATTACCAAAAATCTGAGGATAACATTACTATTCTACGCTCACGCAGCAAGAACCACCAAAAATCACAGATTACATTTAGAAGATTTACTCTTGACTAATGTAAGTCCTGTATATTCCTAGAAATGCAGTATCTGTGTATTTATTTGTAGAAGGATTTGACATGCAGTAGCCATGTGGTTTAAAAGGTAGCAATTCTGTCTACCATTGCAAACGTCCTGAGTTGGATTCCTAAGCTTGTCACTAAATGTAGAGATGTTGTTTGTCCTCTCTATGTTGTTAAACATGACTCAGTGCCTTACCTAAATTATGTCTAAATGTAGTATTTGAGTAGGAGGGTTCCACCACCATTGCAAATCTTGGCAGATACACTAGCTAGGCAATTGAGACACCTGCCTTTACATGCACATGCACTTTAATGGCATCCCAGTCTTATTCCATAGGGTTCAATACTGAGTTGACCCTCCCTTTGCAGCTATAACAGCTTAAACTCTTCTGGGAAGGCTGTCCATAAGGTTTAAGATGTTTGTCTATGGGAGCATTTGGCCATTCTTCCAGACATTGATGAGGGAGGTTGGTGTGGAGGAACTTCACTGCCCTGCAGAGTCCTGACCTCAACCCAATAGAACACCTTTTGGTTGAATTAGAGCAGAGACTGCAAGCCAGGCCTTCTCATCTAACATCAGTGCCTGACCTCACAAATGCACTTCTCGAAAAATGGTCAAACATTCCCATAGACAAACCCCTAAACCTTATGGACAGCCTTCCCAGAAGAGTTAAAGCTGTTATAGCTGCAAATGGTGGCCCAACTCTATACTGAACCCTGGGCTGCCATTATAATTCATATGTGTTTAAAGGCACATTTCTCAATAATTAGGACAATCTATTGTATATTACTTGTGATACTGAGCATGGCTAAAGACTTAATGCTGGTTCACACCACAGCGATGAACAAGACGTGTGCTCACTAGCTATGTGGCTAGCAAATACACCTGCCACCCAAAAGGTTGCTGGTTCACGTCCTGGATATGCTAATGCTTGTGTTGCAGTTTATAATAAACCCCTGGTTGGGTTTCTCACCACAATCCAAAGACAGGCTTGTTTTTTATTTACCTCTTGTCCAAATAGTCTGTAATGTAAGCAAGTTATTTTGGGACTTTAAATTGGAAGCTCATTGCAACCAAGGACTTGGACTTTTCAAATTGTATGGTTTACACTGCACAGGTACATCTGGTTAGAAAACTGTTGCTTGGATCAGTGTTTCTCAGCTCCAGTCCTCAAGGCACCCCCAACAGGTCATGCTTTCAGGATTTCCCTCAGATGAAACAGCTGTGGTAATTACTAAGGCAGTGAAAATGATCATATCACTAGTGCAAAATAATGGTAAGCCTGAAAACATGACCTGTTGGGGGTACTTGAGGACAGGGTTTAGATCCACTGACTTAGAATTTTGTCCTGGAGTTATACTGATCTGATGGACATAGCCAAGGGTTAACACAGCAAATAGTATTAGGTATTGCAGCCCCTCAGGTGAAATAAATTTGAAGTGACAGATTGAAAGATACTGGTGGGTCCCTGAGCACCATATTCGTCTCTCCAGAAGGAGTCCAAATCCTTTCATGCGAGACCCTTGAACTCTTACTACTAGATGGCGCGGGTTACCCACCACCCTCTCTTCCCCCCACCTCACCCCCTCCTCTCCTTTCTCCCTCCCCCTTGCCCTATCCCTCTCTCTTTTCCCTCTCTTTCTTTCTCTCCTCCACACCTGCCCCCTTTTGCCCCTTTGCCCCTCGAATCGTTATGGATTATGATAAACGACACAATTGGGAACCGATACAGGTAGTCTAGTCATATTGAGGTCCTGTTTTAAGATTCAGTCACCTAGATTTGGGACAG
>BLSH010372520.1:164678-177344 GCA_018402905.1 Glandirana rugosa | reverse complement strand
TCCAGAGTACCTGTCGCCATCCAGAGTACCTGTCGCCATCCAGAGTACCTGTCGCCATCCAGAGCACCTGTCGCCATCCAGAGCACCTGTCGCCATCCAGAGCACCTGTCGCCATCCAGAGCACCTGTCGCCAACCAGAGCACCTGTCGCCAACCAGAGCACCTGTCGCCAACCAGAGCACCTGTCGCCAACCAGAGCACCTGTCGCCAACCAGAGCACCTGTCGCCAACCAGAGCACCTGTCATGTCCAGAAAGAGATTATTCACTACAGAAGAGGCATATCAGATGCTGAGCCTGACCGATGAGAGCAGCGGGGAGCTCTCACTGCCCAGCCACAGCAGTTCTGATTCCGGTTCTGGTTCCGAATACATGCCCACTGAAGACAGTACATCTTTATCAGAATTTGAGGAGGAAGCAGTCCTTCCAAAAAGAAGATGGACTGAAGACCAGGCAGCAGCCAGCAGTGCCAGACAATCGGCAAATGCCAATGGCGCTAGATCCCAAGAGGATATGCCCAGTACAAGTGCTGGCATTTCACGCCAAAGGATTAGGGCCCAAACTCAGCTCCCAGAGGCCTTGGCAAACCCATTGTGGTTGCTTTCTACCACAGGGTCAGCCACAATCCCCCCTTTTACAGGACAGCCAGGCGTTCAAGTGAACACAGATGGCTTCTCAGAAATAGATTTTTTAAATTTATTTTTCTCTGACGAGTTGGTCCACAACATCATGGACCAAACCAATCTTTTTGCGCGTCAATTTATTGCCAACCACCCTAACTCAAGTTATGCCCGCCCCTTCCAATGGAGACCCGTAACCGTGGAGGAGTTTAAAGTATTTTTAGGCCTGACACTCAACATGGGGCTTACAAAAAAGAACAAACTGCACACGTATTGGTCTACCCACCCCATCCACCACATGCCAGTTTTTTCAAGTGTCATGACCAGGTCCCGCTATAAAATTATAATGCGCTTCCTGCATTTTAGCGGCAACACGCAGTTATGTAAAATTCGCCCCCTTATTGACTATTTCTCCAAGAGGTTTTCCGAGCTTTACACCACTGATAAAAACATAGCTGTGGACGAATCCCTGGTCCATTTCACAGGCCGGCTGGGAATCAAACAGTATATACCAAGTAAGAGGGCCAGATACGGTTTGAAGCTCAACAAGCTTTGTGAAAGCTCCACCGGTTATGTTTATGCCTTTCGTGTGTATGAAGGCAAAGATTCCCAGCTCTAGACCCCTGAGTGTCCACCATACATGGGAACAAGCGGGAAAATTGTCTGGCAGTTGGCATTCCCACTCTTCCAAAAGGGGTATTACATTTATATGGACAACTACTACACTAGTTTACCCCTTTTACACCACCTTTACCTGAATAAAACATTGGCCTGTGGTACAGCAAGGAAAAACAGGAAGGGCTTCCCACAGCGTCTTCTTAACACAAGGCTACAAAGGGGGGAATCGGAAAGCCTGAGGAACGAGGAAGTGTTGTCCCTGAAGTGGAGGGATAAGAAGGACGTATACGTCATGTCAACCATCCACGATGACATCTCGGTGGAAGTTCCCAGAAGACGCGGACCAGTTTCAAAGCCTTGCTGTATCCACGAATACAATAAATTCATGGGGGGGTGGATTTAAACGATCAGATGTTGCAGCCCTACCTATCCACAAGAAAGTCCCTCTTCTGGTATAAAAAAGTTGCTATTTACCTCTTTCATTTGGCCATGTACAACTCCTTTATCACGTATCAAAAATCGACCCAACACCAAGTATCCAACACTTTCCTAAAGTTTATTAAAGATATCATCACTGCCCTGCTATATCCACAAGGATCAGCCCCAGAAAGCTGATTGTGTCAGCAGACTGCATAGGTGTCATTTTTCTGAACAGATTCCACCATCGGCAAATGGAAGACGACGCCAAAAAAAATGTCGGGTGTGCAGCAAAAGGGGAGTTAGGAAAGACACTAGTTTCCATTGTCCCCAATGTCCCTCCCAACCTGGCCTTTGTCACGGAGAATGCTTCCGACGGTATCATACCCTTGTAAATTATTAGCCCATATTTCAAGTAGACTGCCATTTCCCCATTTTCAAATTCCTGTACTGATTAGTTCCCTGTTGCCTCAACCAACCATGCCACTGCCTTCCATGTGAACTGACCCTGGCCTGTTTATCGACTATGCCTCTGCCTGCTGTCTGCATTGTTTATCTGCCATGTTTCTGCCTTTCACGTGAACTGACCTTGGATTGTATCGACTATGCCTCTGCCTACCGTCTATTTCTGCCTTTTACCTGCACTGACCTCGGAATGTTGACCATGTTTTTGCCTGCCCCTTGGACTGATCTTTCACCCTGCTACACAGGGGTCTCACATATGTGAGGGGCTCCAGAATGATGTTCTGATTTGAGAAAACCAGTTATTATTTTTTCTTTGTTTTGTAATTTCCAGAACAGGGTCTGGTGCCCGGAGGCTTCAAAGCAATTGGGTGAGAGAAGCCTCTATCCCTGTCCCCCTATCCCCATTTTTTCCTGAGGCCCTAAGCTTGATGGTCCTGCCTGCTGCCTGGACAAATACTTTGGCTGCACTGACAATATCTCTGCCTGCACTGACCCAGGACTTTTTATGGACCATGTGCCTGCTGCCTGGACCAATACTTTGGCTGTACTGACCATATCTCTGCCTGCTGTCTGTACTATGGACAGTATTCCTGCCTGCTGCATGGACAATCCTTTCACTGCTGCCGACCACATCCCTGCCTGCTACCTGGACCAATGTTTTGACTGTGCTGCTAATATATCTACCTGTACTGACTATGGACAGTATTGCTGCCTGCTATCTGTTTTGCTGTCGCTGTCCACGTTCCTGCCTGCTGCCTGGACCGATGCTTTCCTCTGTGGGCCCCTGCACTACTAAACCACAGGTAATCTTTTCTTTACCCTTTGCTCAGCAGGATGTATTTTGGTTTGTAATTGGTATTACAGTACTTGCTATGTGTTAGAAATAAGAAGGGTTTTCAACAATGTAAGAGGTTGGCAGGAATTTGTCATTTATGTCCCTAGCACACCTGGAGGTGCTACTTGGATGTTTGGCCTTTGTATGTCTGTGTAAAAGTCACACATGTGGTATTGCCATACTCAGGAGTAGCAGCAGAATGTTTTTTGGGGTGTCATTTTTGCTATGTACATGCTATGTGTTGGAAATATCTTATAAATGGACAGCTTTGTGTAAAAAAAAATGCGTTTTCATTTTTTTTTTCACATTTTCCAAAAACTTCTGGAAAAAAATGACAGGTTCAAAAGACTCATTATGCCTCATAGATTATACGTTGGGGTGTTAGCTTTCCAAAAAAGGGTCATTTTGTGGGCAATTCCATTGTCCTGGTGCTCCAGGGCCTTCACAGTGTAATAGGTGGTTGAGAAATGAGATGTGTAATTTATGCTCGTAGAATGCCTAAAGGTGCTACTTCAATGTTGGGCCCCTGTATGTGGCCAGGCTATGTAAGTCTCACACATGTGGTATTGCCATACTCAGGAGGAGTAGCAGAATGTGTTTTGGGGTGTCATTTTTGCTATGTACATGCTATGTGTTGGAAATATCTTATAAATGTACAGCTTTGTGTTTGTGGGTGTCATTGCAAGTATGCATATGCTGTGTGTGAGAAATAACTTGTTGTTTTAACAAATATGTGTGTAAAAAAAAAAAAAAAAGAAAACTTAATTTTGCAAAGAATTGTGGGAAAAAAATACAACTTCAAAAAACTCACCATGCCTCTTACTAAAAACCTTGGAATGTCTACTTTCCAAAAAGGGGTCATTTGGGGGGTATTTGTACTTTCCTGGCTTGTTAGGGTCTCAAGAAATGAGATAGGCCGTCAGTACATCAGGTGTGATCAATTTTCAATTATTTGCACCATAGCTTTTAGACTCTATAACTTTCACAGAGAATAAATAATATACACTAATTTGGGTTATTTTTACCAAAGATATGTAAGCAGTATAAATTATGGCCCAAATTTATGAAGAAAAATGACTTTTTTGCAAAATTTTTCAAAACAAACTAAAAAAAAGTATATTGTACCGAAAAGGAAAAAGGGAAGTGGGGGGATGCTATTGGGATTATAGCTGTGCTATGATTCAATTCACAACAGAGATTTTAATAAAAACAATAGTTTTATTGATATCGATTAAAATTAGTATTCAGTAAAACTCGGACAACAATCCGACAAAATACAATACATGTAGAAGAAAAGGTTGCATGAGTTGCACCGTTGTAGTGATGACAGTACAATATGATGGTCCACATCCTACATGTTTCGCCCAGTTATGGCTTCATCAGGGATTTAAATAGGCCATCAAACAGATGCTCGATGCTATAGATTAACAGAAAAGTACAAAAAACAGTAAGTAGTATATAGTGATTCATATTTTTAATTTGGAGTAATTTTGTTCACCTCCCGCAGCTTGACTCAACCCCCAAAAGACCAGGTACAGGTCAGATTCCCCACTACAAACTAAAAAAAAGTTGTTTTTTTTCAAAATTTTCGCTACTTTTTCGCTTATATTCGCTTATATATTGGAAAAAAAAACCCAGCAGTGATTATATACCACCAAAAGAAAGCTCTATTTGTGAGAAAAAAATTATAAAAATTTTGTTTGGGTACAGTGTAGCATGACTGAGTAATTTGTCATTTAACGTGTGAGAGCGCTGAAAGCTGAAAATTGGTCTGGTAAGGAAGGGGGTGTAAGTGTCCTGTAAGGAAGTGGTTAAAATGACAATTTTTCCTTCACAAGTGTCATTTTGTGGTGGCACTGTTCTAAAAATCAGAGATCCATACTAAGGGGACCCCCAAGCACAATATTTAAAGGAATATTTTGTTGTTTGTTTTTTTGTTCACTTTAACCATTATTAACACCACTGCTCCTGAAAAAAAAAGATGATTTGAAAACTTTTTTTCTATTGATATATGTCCCCTAGAGCAGGACCCAGGTCCCCATACACTTTTTAGGGCAATGAGCTTGCATTGAAGGTTTAAATGGAGGCATTTGAAAGTTGCAGGTTTGAATCCGATTGATAGATTTGGGAGCTCGAAGAAATTTCCCCTAGGGGGTGGTAAAATTTGAGAGAGGGGGTGGTAATAGGGATTAGTGTGGTAAAATTTGAGAGAGGGGGTGGTAATATTAGGGATTATTGTGGTGAAATTTGAGAGAGGGGGTGGTAATAGGGATGAGGATGGTAAAATTAGAGAGAGGGGGTGGTAATATTAGGGATGAGGATGGTAAAATTACAGCGAGGGGGTGGTAAAATAGGGAATAAGGATGGTAAAATTTGAGAGGGGGTGGTAATATTAGGGATGAGGGTGGTAAAATTTTAGAGAGGGGGTGGTAATATTAGAGGTTAGTGTGGTAAAATTTGATGGGGTGGTAATGTTAGGGATGGGGCTGTAAAATTTGAGAGAGGGGGTGGTAATGTTGTTTTTATGGCAATGAACTTGAATACAAGCATTAAATGGAGGAATTTGGAAGTCACAAGTTCGATTCAGTGCTCAGAACATGTGATCTGAGAGGCATCTTCCCAGGCAAATAGTGCTCGGCTCTGTGTAGATTTCCTCCCAGTTTGTGAGAGTTGAAGTCTTAATTGCCTTTAATTGGTAGTTATTTTAAGGCACTGCTGGAGTAGATTTGGGAGTTATAGTAAATCAGGGCTAATGTGTAATGTAAATAAAATCGCAAACAAAATGCCATAATCGCAAAAACAATATCTCAGCATAAGTCACATAAACTGAAAAATCCTTAAAAATGCAACATGTATAAGCAGTTCATAAGTGAGTCCATATAAATAATAATCAACAATCAAAAAGTGCTAGTGCTGGTGCTTCGGTGATCCACCACCTCTCAACTAATGCGATTACCTCGAAGTTTGACCTCTCTTACTAGGTCAAATTTCGCCCTCCCCTATATGCTGGGGTATGCACGCCGGTGGGCTCCTCTGATGTCCTCCTCCTCCTCGTTTGTTTCACTATATATCCAGATACCCTTTATTTAGTGGGGGGTGTGGCCCTTTTAAAACCGTAGTTTCTCCGCCATATAAAGATTCATGCTAAAAAAGGGGGTCCTCTTGGTGTAGTAATTTTCAAAATGGTAATTTATTAAAAATTATTAACTTACATTTAAGTTTAACCACTTAAGTACCAGAGGGATTTCCCCCTTAAAGCGGTAGTAAACCCGCTGACAGAAAAAAAAAAAAAAAAAAAGCCTGCAAGAAAATCGCATAATATGTTAGTATGCATCGCATAGTAACATATTATGAAATACTTACCTTAGAACGAGGCCCCCGATGCCCGAGTCGGTCAGCGCTAAGGATGCTGACATCTTTGTCCTCTTCTGTCTTCCGGGTATGCGGCTCCAGCGCTGTGAGTGGCCGGAGCCGCGTGACGTCACTCCCGCGCATGCGCGCGGGAGCTCTTCGCACCGGCAGCCAGCTCTGAGATGCCGGCCGCCTCGGCCGGATCGTCAGAGCGCATGCGCCGCTAATGTCAGCGGCTGCATGCAGGGCGAATATCTCCTAAACCATGCAGGTTTAGGAGATATTCTTTTTACCTACAGGTAAGCCTTATTATAGGCTTACCTGTAGGTAAAAATAGATTTTAGGGTTTACTACCGCTTTAATGACCAGGCCGTTCTTTGAGATACAGCACTGCGTTGCTTTAATTGACAATTGCATGGTCGTGTGATGCTGTACCCAAACAAAATTGACGTCCTTTTATACCCACAAATAAAGCTTTTTGGTGGTATTTGATCGCCTGAGGTTTTTCATTTTTTTGCGCTATAAACCAAAAAAGAGCGACAATTTTGAAAAAAAAAAATGTACTTTCTGCTATAAAACATTTCCAAAAAAAATGTAAAAAAACAAATTTCTTCCTCAGTTTAGGCCGATATGTATTCTGCTACATATTTTTGGTAAAAAAAAAAAAAAAAATCGCAATTCTCATATATTGATTGGTTTGCGAACAAGTTATTGCGTCTACAAAATAGGGGATAGATTTATGGCATTTTTAGAATATATTTTTTTTACTAGTAATGGCGGCGATCAGCGTTTTTTTTTTGCCCAACTGCAACATTGCGGTGGACAGATTGGACAACTAATTGACATTTTTGACACTTTTTTTTTGGAACCAGTGACATTACAGTACTCAGTGTTAAAAATATGCACTGTTGTACTAATTACACTGGCAGGGAAGAGGCATCAGCGGGGATCAAGGGGTTAAATGTGTTTCCTGAGAGGTGTTTCTGTTTTTTTTTTTTAAGCACCTGACTAGAGCCGGATGCTCTAATTGGCATCAAAAAAAGGTGGATGCCACCCAATTGTGTGACAATAGCGAATGAATTCTCGCTATTTTCACACTACAGTGCATATCCGCCAATCAGGAGCCAGGTTTGAGAGATCTGTTTCCTGATTGGCCAAAGCACCAGGCAATCCTATTTGACGCCTAGGGTTTTGGCAGATGAGAGCTCCCTCTAACTGCATGCCCACAGGAGGAGAGGAGAGCACACACAGCAGCCCGCCTGAACCAGCAGTAAGTGTAGCCTGGACCTCCCGCGAGGGAGGGGGGATGGAATGGGGCAGCATCTGTCAGTGTCTCGAGCCCCCAGCCGACCCTGGAGCGGGGGGGGCGGTTGCCAGTTGCCACTGGGGCTCTGTATACCCCTATCTGGGGCTCTGTATACCCCTATCTGGGGCTCTGCATACCTCTATCTGGTGGCTCTGTATACTGCTAACTGGTGGCTCTGTATACTGCTAACTGGTGGCTCTTTATACTGCTATCTGGTGGCTATGTATACTCCTATCTGGGGCTCAGTATACCCCTATCTGGGACAATGTATACCCTATCTGATGATGCTGGGCTGCATACTCCTGACACAATGGGTGGAATCTATAAGGGTGGGGGTTATGAGAAGTAGAAGGGGTCAAAAAGGAAATCTGGTGCCCCCCCATCCTAAAATGTTACCAGCCGCCACTGGATCTGAGTGTCATCCCCTGACAGAACGGATGGATGTTGTCCATATAGTAATGTATAAAACAAACTATGTGCAGTAATCCCCTTAGTAGGTAACGTGGGATAGCCTGCACATTTTCTGTCAGGTCCTCTTAAAAAGGAGCCAGCAACCCAATACGTTATACTATAAGATAATCTGCGCAATAACACTTAAAGTCACAATACGGTTTCCGGATTAGTGATGATACAATTATGTCCCACAGCAGCTGTTCACAAGGTTAAACATCAAACACCAAATCGCAAATATAAACAAATAGTGCAGCGCTAAATATGAGTGATATGAGTCCAAAGTAAGTTGTTCAAAGATGAAAAGTGATCTCAGGTAAAAAAAGTCCCCAATCCGTGCCAGAAAGGAATGGAAATTAGATGTCACTCCACACCACAAGTACTCCGCTCTTACCAGAGAACATGTGACCCCCTGAGAAGAGTGGTCAGACACGTTTTGTTTACGTATATTCACAGGGAACCCAGGCAGCCTCCACTCTTCCTCCTACAATGGCTCCAGGACCCAGCTGTCACAAGCGATACTCCCACAATGGTCTCCAAGTCACAGGCGGTAAGGAATTATCCAAAGAAGAACTTCAAATTTTAGGTAAGGGCTTGAAATATGCACCGCCACGGAATCTGGATAAGTTCCAAACATTCATAGTCGTACAAAAATAGGTTAGAAAGTTGAACGTTAAGAGATACATCATGAGTAATCCTGTAAAGGACAGGGTAACAGTGACCTCAGAGGTCAAACATTCTAAGTTGAGTAATGCCTCTCTTTTTAACCCCCCTAGTAATACATCTCCCAACCTGATGGTGTTTAGGGATTTAGTCCTTAAAGATTTGGACGCTTTGAAATATCACAGGGTGAGAATGGATAAAGATCTAGAGCTGGGACTTGGCAAATTATGTGAAAGGAAGGACATTGTAATTAGGTCGGCCGACAAGGGCGGAGCTATAGTGGTCCTTGATAAGACCGCATATAATACTGAGATTTCCAATATATTGAGTGATCAGGAAACCTATGGTCTACTAAGTAGTGATCCAGTTTCAAAATTTAAGGCGGAGTTAAAGACTCTGGTTGGTGAGGGACTCAGTTTAGATATTTTGAATAAAAAGGAGGCCAATTTTTTGGTGCCTCTAGCACCTAGACTCCCAGTTCTGTATTGTATCCCCAAGATACATAAAAACTTGGAAACCCCCCCTGGTAGGCTCATCATCAGTGGCATTAACTCCATCACCTCACGGGTGGGGCAATATATAGATTTCTTCCTCCGGCCACTGGTGATGGGCACACCATCATACCTTAGGGATTCTAAACAAATGATCAACCTTTTGGGGAATTTGGAATGGAGGCCTGGATACTTGCTAGTAACAGCAGATGTTTCGGCACTCTATACCTCCATTTCACATTCCCTAGGTTTGGAAGCGGTCAGACACTACTTGAGGAATGACCCTTCTACTCCTTGTTTGCAGAAACAATTCATCCTTGACTTACTAGAATATGCAATGACCCATAATTATTTCTGGTGTCAGGGCTCCTTCTACCTGCAAAAGAAGGGGGTTGCCATGGGAGCCAAGTTTGCCCCCAGTATGGCAAACCTCTTCATGGCCAGGTGGGAGGAGGAGGAGGTTTTGGGTCCTGAGAGACCAGAGTTAGTATTCTGGAAGAGATTTATAGACAATATTTTCTTCATTTGGAATGGTGATGAACTATCGGTGAAATCTTTTCTTGAATTGTTAAATAACAACGAGAGAGGCATAGTTTTGACATCTGAAATCCACTCCTCAGAGATACATTTCTTGGATCTAACCATTAAGGTCTCAGGTGACGCCCTAATCACCTCAACATTTTTCAAAAAAACAGACCGTAATAGTTATATACCAACTGATTCATGCCACCATTCGGCATGGATCTCAGCGGTCCCTAAAGGACAGTTTCTTCGTTTGAGACAAAACTGTTCCAGGGTGGAAGACTTCCTTAAAATATCTGCCTCTCTTCGGATGAGGTTTCTGGAAAAGGGCTACAAAGAGGAAACTCTGGAGAATATTATCTGTGAGGTAGAACTCCAAAATAGGGAGGATCTAATTAGGGATAAACCCCCTATGGTGGGTCAGCGTCAGGATTGGGCCTCATCTTTTTTCACAACATATTCCAACCAGCACTTTATGATAAAAAATATTTTCAAGAGGCATTGGCCTGTTCTGAAGGGGGACCGCATTCTGGGACCAATACTCCCTGAGAGACCGGGAGTAGTCTTCAGAGGCGCTGGGAGTTTGAGAAACAGGGTTGCTCTTAATGTCCCGGATCCCCCCTCCAGACCAGTATTTTTTGGGGACCTGAAAGGGTATTATTTTTGTAAAAGGTGTAAGGCCTGTGAAAATAATTCCCTGGAAGGGAGAAAAGTGGAATCTTTTAGCTCTTCTGTAACAGCAAAGTTATGAGATTAAAACATGTATCACCTGTAGTACTCAAAACGTTGTGTACCTTATCAAGTGCCCATGTGGTCTAGACTACGTGGGACGGACAACACGTAGTCTGGCCACAAGGCTGGGGGAGCGCATTTGCAACATCAAAAAGGGCTTCCCGGGACACAGCGTTTCGAAACATTATGATGTCAAACACGGGAGGAATCTGGCTGGTACCAGGTTTATTGCACTGGAGAAATTCACAGGGCATTGGAGAGGGGTCAATGCAAAGAGATATATTGCAAGCTGAAACAGGCTGGATTTACAGATTAAAAAGTTATATGCCCTACGGTTTAAATGTCGAATGGGATTTGAATTGTTTTATAAATAATAGTTGATTTGTTTTTAGTTATTGAATTTCTGCAAAAAAATTGGGGTCTTGTTAATGAGTGCCCGACTGACTGGGGGAGATCACCAATCAGCATTTTAGGGGTGATTCATATATATATATATATATATACATTTTTTTTTTAGATATTTCAAAAATGTTTTAGAAATTAATAAAATAAAAAAATGAAAGAATTTTCAATTTTTTTAATTTATTTTGGATACAATTTTTGTGATCCAGAAGGTGGCACTAAAATGTACTGGTTTGGCCTTAGGTTATCCTTCATTGGATTCTGAGTTTTTATTCTGTTTCTGTAGCCATAATAGGAATCAGCCGCTGGATTCTGGCAGGTATGGAAACTGTCTCCGCTATGGAGATCCGCCATGTTTTTGGTGGGATTCGGCCATAAGCGGAAGGAAGTTTTTATGAATTGAAAACACAGCATTGCTTCTTTTAGAGTATTATCTTAAGCTCCCGCTGATTGGCCCTCCCGGGTGGATGGTAGGCATAAATAGAGTGGTCTGTGCGTGTGGGTGTATCCCTGATGACGTCAATTCTGACGAAACTGGTAGGAGCTACGCCCGCACGCCGACCGCTCGTCCGATTCTGATCTGCGCATGCGCGGCCACATCGCGGCCATTTTGCTTTCTGGTGGATATTGTCTCGTGTTTTCTCAAAGAGGACAACAATGTGAGTTTATTTCTTTTATTAATAAACATGGTTTTTAAAGCGGTATCACACTATTGTGGGCTGTTTATCCTTTCATGGTATGACTGGCCCTTCCATCCCTGTGACTTGGAGACCATTGTGGGAGTATCGCTTGTGACAGCTGGGTCCTGGAGCCATTGTAGGAGGAAGAGTGGAGGCTGCCTGGGTTCCCTGTGAATATACGTAAACAAAACGTGTCTGACCACTCTTATCAGGGGGTCACATGTTCTCTGGTAAGAGCGGAGTACTTGTGGTGTGGAGTGACATCTAATTTCCATTCCTTTCTGGCACGGATTGGGGACTTTTTTACCTGTGATCACTTTTCATCTTTGAACAACTTACTTTGGACTCATATCACTCATATTTAGCGCTGCACTATTTGTTTATAACCCAATACGTTCCAAATTCTTTATTAGGCTACATTAAAAGCGGCACAAAATAGCTATGTTTCAGCCATGACAGCCTTGCTTTGAATAAGGCCGTAATGGCCGAAACAGATTAGTTATTTTGTGTTGCTTTTAATGTTGCCTAATAAAGAATTTCAAACTTGGAACGTACCAGGTTGCTGGCCGATTTCTTCTATGGATTAATGCCTTGGGAGCACACACCAGCCATGGAGCACTGGTCCTCAGCAAGCTATGTGGTAACAGACCAGTTGAGCTTGGATAAAGTTTCTTCAGTTTCTCTTTATGGAGAGAGCTGGGATTTTTAGACCCCTGATCCCTTCTCTACCCAAGGCAGATGATCTGTTTGACTGGCTGCTTTTTTTTAGCAGACACCAGCCAGGTAAAGGCAGAACCGAAACTGGAAGTGACTAAATCTTCATAATTTCGTTGTCACAGAGGGGAGAGAGATAACGGTGTTCCTCCTTCTTGCGCTGCCAATCCAACCTGATGGAATGGGAGAGCCTAGGAAAATGGAGGAGGGGGGGGGGCAGTGGTTGAACACAGCAGGGATAATATTTGATGGACAAAAAGCTTAATTTCCACAGCACATATTATCCATCCTCCGTTGTTTTGCAGTATAAGGGGAGTAAAGGGAAGCTACAACCTGACTTACAAGTTAATAATACCTTTCTATCATTAACCACCTCAATACTGGGCACTTTCGGGGGGGGGGG
>BLSH010372520.1:142721-164668 GCA_018402905.1 Glandirana rugosa | reverse complement strand
TTCACCCCCCCCCCCCCCCCCTTCCTTCCCAGACCAATTTTCAGCTTTCAGTGCTCTCGCATTTTGAATGACAATTACCCAGTTATGCTACATTGTACCCAAATTACATTTTTATCATTTTGTTCACACAAATAGACCTTTCTTTTGGTGGTATTTAATCACTCATGGGCATTTTATTTTTTGCG
The DNA here is from genome assembly GCA_018402905.1 of Glandirana rugosa. NCBI lineage: Eukaryota > Metazoa > Chordata > Amphibia > Anura > Ranidae > Glandirana > Glandirana rugosa. Next base: position 164,483 of record BLSH010372520.1, on the reverse strand, counting down.
ATTATAAATGAAAGCAAAGATTTTGGAAAAACATTTTTTCTTCTTTCTGTTTTAAAAGAAATGCAATAAAATCAACTTTCGCCATAAATTTAGGCCAGAATGTATTTTGCTACATGACTTTGGTAAAAAAAATCCCAATAAGTGTATAATAATAGGTTTGTGCGAAAGTGAGTCTACAAGCTAGGCTACATATCAGTGAAAATTGATTAATCCTGATGTGCTGATGGCCTATCTGATTTCTTGAGGCCCTAAAATGTTGGGACAGTACAGATACCCCCAAATTACCCCTTTTTGTAAAGATGACAGTTCAAGGTATTTAGTAAGAGGCATAGTAAGTTTTTTTGAGGTTACAATGTTTTGCCCACAATAATTTGGAAAATGAAGAATTTTTATTTTTTTATTTTTTTCCCACAAAATTGTCATATTAACAAGTTATTTCTCACACATGGCATAGATAAACTTGGTTACACCCCAAAATATATTCTGCTGCTACTGTTGAGCATGGCGATACCACATGTGGGACTTTTCCACAGCCTGGCCACATACAGAGGTCCAACATGTAGGGAGCACCATCAGGTGTTCTAGGAGTATAAATTACACATTTGGTTTCCTGATTACCGATTACATTTTTGAAGACCCTGGAGCACCAAAACAATGGAATTACCCACAAAATGACCCCATTTTGGAAAGAAAACACTCCAATGTATATTCTAGGAGGCATAATGAGTCTTTTGAACATATTTTTTTAACACAAGGTTTTGGAAAATGTGGAAAGAAAGTGAAAATGTATTTTTTTTACACAAAGTTTGTCAATTTAGAAGATTTTTTTAAACACTTAGCATGTACATAGCAAAAATAACCCCCCAAAACACATTCTGCTAGTCCTCCTGAGTATGGCGATATCACATGTGAGACTTTTACACAGCCTGGCCACATACAGAGGCCCAACATGCAGGGAGCACCGTCAGGCGTTCATAAATTACTCATTTCATTTCCTGAGTACCTATAACCTTTTTTGAAGGTCCTGGAGCACCAAGACAATGGAATTAGATGTGGCAGATCACGGACAGATGTGCGCCCCGATGATCACGGACAGATGTGCGCCCCGATGATCACGGACAGATGTGCGCCCCGATGATCACGGACAGATGTGCGCCCCGATGATCACGGACAGATGTGTGCCAGATGAGCACGGACAGATTTGTGCCAGATGATCAGATAGATGTGCACTGATGATCACGGACAGATGTGCACCAGATGCTCACGGATTGGTGTGACAAATGTGCCAGATGATCACAAACAGATTTGCGCCGATGATCACGGACAGATGTGTGCCAGATGATCAGACAGATGTGCGCCAGATGATCACGGACAGATGTGTGCCAGATGATCAGACAGATGTGCGCCAGATGATCACAGATAGTTGTTCAGTGGGACAGATGTTTACTGGGACAGGTGTTGGTGTTTTCACTGTATGGGGAACACTGTTTGGGGACACTAGCTGGGTGATCAGTGTGTAAAAATCTGTAAAAACAGCTCACACACTGATCCCCAGCTCACAGATCCGCTCTCCTTCTCACTGACTGTGAGGAGAAGCAGAACTGGTTGCCTGCTTACATTACATGGCGGGTGTGACTGGAAAAGGCCGTCGTGATCAGGAGGGCCAATCACAGAGCCCTCCTGCTGTGCATGTTTCCCGGTCTCTGAGAGACACGGGCACATCGGGATTGCACAGTAAACCCGCTGTTTGTGATGTTCCCCAGGCTGTTTACACCACATGATGGCTGTGGTTGGGCACAGACATCATGTGATCAGGAAGGCAAATGACAGATCCCTCCTGCTGATCTGAGATGCAGCGTGTCCAGCGGACACGAGTGCATCGGGATCGCACGGCTGTGCGGGTATGCGGCCGTGTGATCCCGCTCCGGATGTACAGTATCTCCCAAAAGTGAGTACACCCCTCACATTTTTGTAAATATTTTATTATATCTTTTCATGTGACAACACTGAAGAAATGACACTTTGCTACAATGTAAAGTAGTGAGTGTACAGCTTGTATAACAGTGTAAATTTGCTGTCCCCTCAGTATAGCTCAACACACAGCCATTAATGTCTATACCACTGGCAACAAAAGTAAGTACACCCCTAAGTGAAAATGTCCAAATTGGGCCCAATTAGCCATTTTCCCTCCCTGGTGTCATGTGACTCGTTAGTGTTACAAGGTCTCGGGTGTGAATGGGGAGCAGGTGTGTTAAATTTGGGGTTATCACTCTCACTCTCTCATACTGGTCACTGGAAGTTCAACATGGCACCTCATGGCAAAGAACTTTCTGAGGATTTAAAAAAAAAAAGAATCGTTGCTCTACATAAAGATGGCCTAGGCTATAAGAAGATTGCCAAGACCGTGAAGCATAGCTGCAGCACGGTGGCCAAGACCATACAGTGGTTTAACAGGACAGGTTCCACTCAGAACAGGCCTCGCCATGGTCAACCAAAGAAGTTGAGTGTACATGCTCAGCGTCATATCCAGAGGTTGTCTTTGGGAAATAGACATATGAGTGCTGCCAGCATTGCTGCAGAGATTGAAGGGGTGGGGGTCAGCCTGTCAGTGCTCAGACCATATGCCACACACTGCATGAAATTGGTCTGTGTGGCTGTCTTCCCAGAAGGAAGCCTATTCTAAAGATGATGCACAAGAAAGCCCGCAAAAAGTTTGCTGAAGACAAGCAGACTAAGGACATGGATTACTGGAACCATGTCCTGTGGTTTGATGAGACCAAGATGAACTTATTTGATTCAGATGGTGTCAAGCATGTGTGGTGGCAACCAGGTGAGGAGTACAAAGACAAGTGTGTCTTGCCTACAGTCAAGCATGGTGGTGGGAGTGTTATGGGCTGGGGCTGCATGAGTTCTGCCAGCACTGGGGATCTACAGTTTATTGAGGGAATCATGAATGCCAACATGTGCTGTGACATACTGAAGCAGAGCATGATCCCCCCCCCCCCCCTTCGGAGACTGGGCCACAGGGCAGTATTCCAACATAACGACCCCAAACACACCTCCAAGATGACCACTGCCTTACTAAAGTAGCTGAGGGTAAAAGTGATGGACTGGCCAAGTATGTCTCCAGACCTAAACCCTATTGAGCATCTGTGGGGCATCCTCAAACGGAAGGTGGAGGAGCACAAGGTTTCTAACATCCACCAGCTGTGTGATGTCATCATGGAAGAGTGGCAACCTGTGAAGCTCTGGTGAACGCCATGCCCAATAGGGTCAAGGCAGTGCTGGAAAATAATGGTGGACACACAAAATATTGACACTTTGGGCATTTTTACTTAGGGGTGTACTCACTTTTTTTGCCAGAAGTTTAGACATTAATGGCTGTGTGTTCCGTTATTTTGAGTGGACAGCAAATTTACACTGTTATACAAGCTGTACACTCACTACTTTACATTGTAGCAAAGTGTAATTTCTTCATTGTTGTCACATGAAAAGATATCATAAAATATTTACAAAAATGTGAGGGGTGTACTCACTTTTGTGAGATACTGTATATATGCAGTGGCTGGGTGGGAGGTAGTTAAGGATGTATTCACTATATATTACTCCTATACTAACCTGTGCCGGCACGCTCTGTTCCTCACTCTGACACACACACACAGCGGGGAGCAATGTAGTCGACGTCAACACATGGACACAGAATAATGCATCACTCGTCCTTTATTTCCTGATTCAGTATCTTTAAATACAATATATTATCAAGAAATGACCAAGTGATATTTACAACACTACACCAATAGAAAAATGTCCACCCATTGCTTGTCATCATTAAAGACAAACCCACTTTCATAGCATTGTTAATATACATATGTTTGTCACCCTTAATATAACCTGTTAGTAATTAATACACATTTTCTTAACCACTTCAATACCCGCCTATAGTGAAATGACAGCTGCAGGAGGAATCGCCCATCCTGGGTAGACGTCATATGACATCCTCGGCTTTTCGCAGCTACCCGTGGCGATCGGAGATGAGGCATGTCCTCGGGACACAGCCCATTCCCGATCAGGGTAAAGAGCCAATAAAAACTGGCTCTTTACCACGTGACCGGCCACAGCCGGTCACTATGGAGGTCTGTGTCTACGCTGCTTGCGTGCGCCCCGGGGGCGCCCAGCGCTGCGATCGGGGTTGAGGCTTGTCCCTTGGACAAGTACTCTTCACCTCATGATCGGCTATGTCCAATTTAAAAGTCAATTAAAAGGTAGTAGGGACTTTTAAGGTGCATACTCATTCAGAAACGTAAGGTCACCTGGGTAACGTAGACAGCACCTATGCAAAGGAGACTGCAGTTGTTAAAGTGGCTTGTCGACACATGGGGGCATCCAGCAGAGGGCGTCCTACCAAATATCGAGCACTGCACGCAGGGGACGCCACACAGTCCCGCAAAATATCACTCCAGCGACAAAAAACGGTGCCCTAGTGGCGAAAGAGTGCACCCCACTAGTACGCCCTTTGCGTCCATACAGGAGCCCAATGTCCGGTCACTCTTAGCTTTGCATGCTTGCTGGAATCTTTTTTTAAAGCTCTATTCGTACAATTACAATATACTTTTTTAAATCAAATAAAATTTTATTTTGTCTTCCATAAAACAAAGTACAGAGCAATGTGCAACATATAGAATTGTGAACAGAGATGTTCAAGCATGTACGGTCAAGACATTACTAACATCTTTTTCTCATATTATACATCCATGTCTATTAACATGCATTCATATACATATATTTCAAATTTGGATATATATACAGTGCGAGATGTCTGTGGTTTCATCAAACTAATATCTAGAGAACAATAAAGAAAAAGGAAAAGAAAAATAACCAAAAAGTTAGCCCACTTAGGTCTTCAGGACCAGAAAGAGGCCTGCATAAATATTTTCTCGCCCAGTATCGCATGATAGAGTATTCGTCCCTGGAGTAGTCTGTCCCTTACTAATTGGTGAGGGGCCAAACCAGGAATGTCCAGCCATGGTTGCCACAGTGAGTAAAATTTGCGTGAAACATTTCTATGTTGGGGCGTTTAAGTTTTCACGTATCCGCATTTTATTTACTTGTTCCACCCACTGCCACCTGGTGGGGACCCTGGGTCCAATCCAGTATATGGCTATGAGCTTCCGAGCTATATATAATAGACCATAGGCATGCGCAGGGGCTGTGCCGAGTACACACTAATCATCTGCCTGTGTTGATTTTGTCCCAGCCTGTTTCTCGATTTTCCAGCAGCATGAACAGCTGCAGAATCTCTGCCCTTGACATTTAATGTGTCGGGTCTTGAAGCTCTTCCCCTGCCTAAATCCTCCCAGCAGCAGTTGGCAATGTTTTTTTCATTGCAAGTATTAAGTTCTCTGCTTGCTCCACCTCACCATCTGCCTCTGTCCTGCCCTCAGTTCCGCCCCATTAATACCGGGCTAAAAGAACTGTAAAGTCCAGTGGCTGCAGCAGAAGGATTGCTACTGCGGGAGGGGGTGAGTGTGCGAGGGGCGGGCTGGTTGAGCGAACTTGCAGAATTTTTAGGAGAGGGGATGAATGTGTGAAGAGCTGGCCAGAGTCTGCAGGCAGAAAACCTGCTGTGTGCTGCTGAAGCCAGCTTCAAGTACTGCCACTGTATATGTCACTGCAGTGTGGGAGCTGAGGGGCCAGTGAGACCACCTTTCCCCCCACCTGACAGATATCTGCCCTGCCATTTTATACTGTACCCTCCACCTCTAAGGGCTCTTTCACATGAGCGGCCAGTGGGGCAGCTGGCTTTTGCTTTTCACCACTCCCTGCTTATGCACCCAAATCCTACTCACCCAGTTGCAGCTGTGGCATTTTTACCTGAAACAACAGAGTTTGATTGGTAGAACTTTTCTATCCCCATGACTTTGTCCCGTTGCTGACGAAACGTACATCGGGGAAGGCACGCTGATGTCACTGCCGAGTTACATACGAGAGATGGACGGCTTGTTTGTTTTCCACCTGCTGTTTCCGTACTTGCTGTAAATGCAATATTTTATCTTTTTATTAAATCTTTTAAGCAATATCACACTATTGGGTCCTTATTCTTTCTTTGGGCACACAATTTGAGTGAAAACGCTCCCTTGGAAGATTAGGATGCTCCCCTCCACAACACCAAGAGGGTTCTTATGTGGTTGATTAGGATCTAGGGCCACCATTATTATCCCCATTACTGGAGAGAGACACCACTTGACGAGTTGGGACCTTCAAGACACCAACACACACCCCATCTGGGGACTCAGGCTGGGTGATTAGCCTATGCGCATTCCGCGCTTACTTCTGGCAAGCTGCTATCTAATATAGGTGGAGGTTTCACAGTGGCATGCAATCCATCCTCACGTGGTGATCTTGAGTGTGAAGTCGACTATTTTGGAATACCTATTAATATTTTGGAGATTTACTCTTGCACTTTATTTGGACTATACTTGTCATCTATGTAATATATGGTGCATAACACTCAGAGATCATTGGTATTCATAGATGTTTAGTGACACTATTTATTTGGAGTGTAATACTATATTATATTTTCTTGCATCCCCTTTGACCTTTACCCATCTGTGTAAATTGGTTATTCTCCATTTGCTTATTGGATGAGTGTATTTGTCCTACAAGTTTGTTACATGTTTACTCCATAGGTTGTTATACCGATATACTTCACAATCTGCATACTATATAGTCTTTTTTTGAATAATATTGAAATTGGGGTCTCAGAGCCTATTGCCTTCAATTAGCGCAACCTTCCTTTGGTAATTTTTGCTCACTGTACCTGGTTGGTATTTGAGATTGCAGCTGGTTTTTATACAGTATTACATTTGGTTATAGCACAGTAATTCCTCTTCTTTATAGGATGTCAAACTCACCCCCTTAGTTCAATGGATCTGCTCTGCAACTGCGAGCCAAACGCTTGGCTCACAGTTGCGGTGTGCTCTCGCTATGTCAAATTGCTATTCTGCAGTTTAAGTAGAAAGTAAAGCCAGGCACCAGGAGGCAGCGATAGCACCTCCTGAATGCCTGTTAGCTGCTGCTATACCACACTCTGAAAAGCAATCCACAACAGATTGCTTTTCAGAGGGTGGTAAGCAAATCTGAAAGAGACCTAATTGCTGACACACATCGTCCATTTCACACTCCCCATCACCCAGAAAATTGCTTCCCAGTAATTTCCCACGTTACCCCCTCAACGTATATCAATGACCAATCATTTCCCAACCCACAGATGACCTATATCATTGATCAACCAATTTCCACCCCAGAATACACACATACCACAGGCCTCTCCATACCTTCTGCTGACAGGCATCACTTCCAACTTCTTCCTACCCCCCCAATTGACAGACCTTATTCCATAGTTCCTTTTCATCCCCACCTCCCCAGCATCCCTCCCTGGTAACTCCACAGACACTGCCACTGAAAATCATCCTTCCCCAAGTGACTCACCTCCACCCACAGACATTCCCCACACTGTCAAAACTGTCATACCTTCCACACTCCTCTCCTGAAAATACTGCCCACTCTCATACATTCTTCCTCTCCCGCGTACACGTGTTTGAGCTTTGGGGTGCACACCAGTGGCGGCTCGTCCAATAGGGGCACAGGGGCACTGCCCCCTTAATCCATGTGCCCGGCCCCCTGATCTACATGCAGGGTGCTGGACTCATGGATTCCAATGTTTGTTAACTTCAAAAAAAGGTGGGCTCGTGGTGCAGAGCACTGCTCCCTGAGCTCACCCTGTTGTGTAACAATAGTGGACTAATAATCACTATTGTTTTCCTGATTCTCCTACCAGCCAATCAGGAAGCTGGTCCTGAGCATCTCCCACTCTCCTGAGGGGGTGGGGGTGCCATTGGTTTACTGCCCCTTCCCAAAATATTGCGCACCAGCTGCTACTGGGGCACAACCTAATGTAATAGGCTGCACACGCCTATGTAATAGGCGTATGATTGCCGTATGAGCTTGCGGAGTCAGTGTTTCCTCGTCCAGGGTCCCCAACAGGCACACAACAGGAGTTTTGGGTATATGGAAAACCTATACCTGACCAATTACATTCAGAACCTCAGACCAGTAGCAGTGTCATTTGGAACACTTCCACATCATGTGCAGAAGGTCTCCATGGTCCCACTTGCATTTTGGGCACAATGGGGTGTCTTGGTTTCCCCATTTAGGTAAGTGAATAGGAGTTCTATAAGCTCTGAGTAAAAGATATAAATGAGACAGTTTTTGGGATGTTGACGCCGACACCAATGGGGCAGAGGTTAGGCAGAGATCCCATGTGTCAGCATCAATGAGACCCAGGTCGTTTTTCTCATTTGCTCCTGCACTGTAGTTTAAATGGGTCTTGTAGTGTGTTAATAAGAGAATTATAGCTTCTGGAAATCATGCCTTTTTTTTATCTTTTTCCAAAATAATCTCTTGGGTAATAGTGTGGTCTGTGTCAGCCAGGCATATCGGGCCTGGGTCTGGAGAGCATGCCTTAGCTGTAGGTATTTAAAGAATTGGTTAAGGTGAAAGACAAATTCTGCCTGTAGTTCTGTAAAAGATTTAAGGGTTTTATACTGGTATAACTGGGCCATATATCTTAGGGCTGCTTTTTCCCAATCCTGGAAACCTGACCACTTCAGCACCTCCTTATAATTTAAGTTATGCCATATAGGAGTATGACTCAGGAAGAACTATAGTAGGGGCCTTTAGGTCTAAATGCATAAATCCCGCTTCCCAGCATGTAAAGGCAGAAATGTCCTCTCCTGGAGGTTTTAGAAGCCTATGTATGGGGTCCATCACATCTACCAACCCCCCCCCCCCAGTTGTTGTAGCTGGGAGACAATGTAGTATTCCCTGGAGTGTGGGACTGCTAGCTCCCCTTTATCCTTTCCATATTGTAGTGTCATAAGGTTAATCCGTGCTGTTTTCCTACGCCATATTCGTTCCCTGAACTGGGTGTCTATTTTTAGGAACCATTTACAAGATATCCAAATTGGGGAATTATTAAATTTATACAGCAGCTGGGGTGCCCAAACCATTTTTATAAGGTTTATGCTTCCGACTACTGATAAAGGGAATTTACACCAGGCAGCACATTTGTCCCTAAATCTACGCAGTAGGGGCCAAGTTAATTGCAAGCAATTGTGATGGATCAGGTGTGATCTGTATGCCCAAGTATCGAAATTGTGACACAATCTGTACCATCTGAGCACAATCAGAAACAGGAGCAGATAGAGGGTCCAGGGGCATCAGAACCAATTTACTCCAATTGATGGAGAAGCCCAATAGTGTCCCAAAGGTTTTAATAAGGGTCATAACATTTTTTAGTGTATCCTGTGTCACCCCCAGATATAACAAAGTATCATCCGCATACAGCCAGATGGTATCTGTCCCTGAACTACGTATAAAGCCCACTATACCCTGGTCTGTTCGTATCCTAGTGGCGAGAAGTTCCAGAGCTAGGGCGAACAGTAGGGGTGACCGAGGGCCACCAGTGCCTGGTCCCCCTATGTAGTGCGAAAGGCTCTGACAGTTCGCCGTTTATCCTAAGCCTAGCTGTGGGATTGGCGTAGAGTATTTTGATCCATCTAATAAAATTATTTCCTAGGCCTATTCATTCTAATACCTTCCACAGGTATCGTCATTCGACGCTATCAAAGGCCTTAGCTGTGTCTAGCAAGACGATAGTCTGATTGCCTGGGTTGACCACTGGAAACTGCAAGTTCAGAAAGAGTCTCCTAAGATTCTGAGCTGTGGATCTGGTGGGTATGAATCCTGATTGGTCCCCATGTACTAATTTTTGAATAACTGCGGTTAATCTATTTGCCAGGACCTTTGCTAGTAGTTTTACATCTGCTGTAAGGAGAGATATGGGTCTATACAAATCAGGAAGACTTGCTTCCTTTCATGGTTTTAAGAGCACTACAATTATAGCCTCATTCATGGAGGGGGGGGGGGGGGAGTCCCCCTTGGGAATGCTTCCTTATAAACTTTTAAACGCGTAGGTAATCATGTGTCTGCATACCTCTTTTAACCCCTTCAGATCCGCGCTATTGCCGAAGTACGGCTCCAGCATGGATCTGAATTTCCTTTGCACGCCCCCTGCCTGCGATCGCGGGCGCGCTGCCCGGAATTTTGGTGATCGCTGGAATCACAGATCGTGGTAAATGGCCAATCACAGCGGCCATTTACCACGTGATCTGCAGGTCCAATGAGAGATGATCTCAAATGTAAACATATGAGATCATCTCTTGTTGCCTGCCTTCTCTCCTTACACAGACACCGCTGTGTGAGGAGAGATTGATCGATCCAAGCTGCCTGCCATCCTGTGAGTTGGAAAACACACCATTTTCACAACTGTGCCTATCATAGTGCCACCTGTCAGTGCCACGTATCAGTGCCACGTGTCATAAAAGGTGCCACCTGACCTGTAATCAGTGTCATGTGTCAGTGCCACCTGACCTGTCATCAGTGCCATGTGTCAGTGCCACCAGTGCCACCGGACCTGTCATCAGTGCCACATATCAGTTCCACCTAACCTATCACCAGTGCCACATATCAGTGTCATCTGATCTGTCATCAGTGTCACTTGACCTGTCATCGGCACCACGTCAGTGCCATCTGACCTGTCATCAGTGCCACCGGACCCTTCATCATTGCCACATATCAGTTCCACCTAACCTGTCACCAGTGCCACATATCATTGCCACCTGATCTGTCATCAGTGTCACTTGACCTGTCATCAGTGCCACGTGTCAGTGCCACCTGACCTGTTGTCAGTGCCACTGGACCTGTCATCAGTGCCACATATCAGTTCCACCTAACCTGTCACCAGTGCCACATATCATTGCCACCTGATCTGTCATCATTGTCACTTGACCTGTCAGTGCCACCTGATCTGTCAGTGACACGTGTCAGTGCCACCAGTGCCACCAGACGTGTCATCAGTGCCACATATCAGTTCCACCTAACCTGTCACCATTGCCCATATCATCGCCACCTGATCTGTCAACCGTGTCACCTGACCTGTCATCGGTGCCACGTGTCAGTGCCACCTGACCTGTCATCAGTGCCACGTGTCAGTGCCACCTGACCTGTCATCAGTGCCACGTATCAGTTCCACCTGACCTGTCACCAGTGCTACATATCAGTGCTACCTGATCTGTCATCAGTGTCACCAGACCTGTCATCAGTGCCATTTGTCAGAGCCACCTGACCTGTCATCAGTGCCACTTGCCAGAGCCACCTGACCTGTCATCAGTGCCACTTGTCAGAGCCACCTGACCTGTCATCAGTGCCACTTGTCAGAGCCACCTGACCTGTCATCAGTGCCACGTGTCAGTGCCACAGGACCTGTCATCAGTGCCACATATCAATTCAACCTTACCTGTCACCAGTGCCACATATCAGTGCCACCTGATCTGTCATCTGTGTCACCTGACATCAGTCCCATCAGTGTCACGTGCCATCAGTTCCCATCACCTCATTAGTGCCATACGTGTCATCAGTGCCAATTAGTGCTGCAACAATGGCAAAAAGATCGTTTTCTGTTGAGGAGGCCTACAATATTCTTGCGGCATATGAGAGCAACGGGGAGCTCTCTCCTGCAGATTCCCCTGAGTCTGAGCCTGAGTCTGATATGACCTACGATCTGGTCTCAAGTAGCGAATCAGAGCTTAACTCAGATGAAAAATATTGTCCGCCCGCCAGACAAAGGTGCGTTGATGAGGAGGCAATACTGTCCACCAGCACCCCAGTGCCATCCACCTGCACCCCAGTGCCATCCACCCGCACCCCAGTGCCATCCACCAGCACCGCTGTACCTCAGCCCCAAAGAGTTGGGTCCCATGCCAGCCTTCCCTACTCACTCCAGCACCCCTTATGGCTTCCTCCAAATTCAGGAGAAGCTAGAATTCTCCCTTTCACTGCCCATCCAGGAGTCCAGGTGGACACAGAAAATTTTTCGCCCATTCATTTTTTTGATTTAGTTTTTATGGAGGACATGCTACGATCCATTGTGGCCCAGTGCAACCTATATGCACACCAATTCATCCAGGCTAATCCAACCTCCTATTATGCCCGTCCCTATGAGTGAAGAGACGTAACGGTGGAAGAGTTCAAAACTTTTTTGGGCCTTGCGTTCTGCATGGGACTTAACGAAAAAAATGAACTCCGCTCCTACTGGTCCACCCACCCCATCTACCATATGCCGGTCTTCTCATCAATAATGCCCAGGACAAGATTTTTCATGATCATGAGATTTCTCCATTTTAACAACAATACCCAGTGCCCTCCCCGAAATGCCTTAAATTATGACCGGCTTTATAAGTTTCGCCCAATTCTCAATTATTTTACAGAAATATTTCCCCAATTAGTTACCCCAGACCAGCATATATGCATTGACGAATCCCTGGTGAAATTTAGCGGAAGGCTGGGAATAAAACAATCTATCCTCAGTAAAAGGGCCCGCTATGGGGTGAAGGTCTACACATTGTGGGACCGAATCACGGGGTATGTTTACGGCTTCAAAGTGTAAGAAGGGAAGGACTCCCAGCTGAATCCCCCTAATTGCCCAGACTATATAGGTGCAAGTGGTAAAATTGTTTGGCAACTCATTTACCTACTCCGGCACAAAGACTACCACCTGTATGTCGATAATTTTTATACTAGTTTACCCCTGTTACGGAACCTCTACAGGAAGAGTACTCCAGCTTGTGGCACAGCCAGAAAAAATCGGATGCGCTTTCCTCAAAGACTCGTCAACATGAGGCTTAAGAAAGGAGAGACGGTCGAATCTGCTGAATGAGGAAGTGGAGGGACAGAAGGGATGTATACTTGTTATCGTCTATACACAACAATTCATTTGTGGAGATCCCCAGAAGAAATGACCAAATACAGAAGCCAACCTGTATCCACGATTACAATTTGTACATGGGAGGACCTAAACGATCAAATGTTGGAACCCTATTTATTTACCAGAAGAACATACCACTGGTATAAAAAGTTGCCCTCTATTTTTTTCATTTGGCCATATACAATACATTTGTCATGTCATATATGGCAGTTCCACCATAAACACCAAACCCTTCTTTGGCTACCAGGAGGATATCATCACCACACTTCTATACCCCAACGGCCCACCAGAAAATATTAGATCCGATGTGTGTAGCAGACTCTCCAAGGGCCATTTTCCTGATAAAATACCTCCCAGACAAACAGGCCAAAAACGCCAGAAAAGATGCCGGGTGTGCTCTAGTAGAGGAGTTAAAGAGACACCACTTATCATTGTGCCCAGTGCCCTTCCCAACCAGGTCTATGCATAGGTGACTGCTTCTGGCGTTATCACAACCTAGTCCATTATTAATGATTCTTTTTCCAGTTTGCCCCCCCCCCCCTTATGCCACTGCCTGCTCTGGAACTGACCCTGGCTTTTTATTCGACCATGCTTCTGCCTACCGATTTTGTAAATACTTCTGCCTGATCTGGAACTGACCCTGGACTGTTCTTCGACCACGCTTCTGCCTACCGATTTTGTACATACTTCTGCCTGATCTGGAACTGACCTTGAACTGTTTGACCATGTTTTTTGCCTGCCTCTTGGACTGATCTTGTACCCTGCAACTGGAGTAGTGGGATTCACAACACAGGGGTCTCGCATATGTGAGGGGCTCCAGAATGTTTTTTTCTGGAAGAAGAAAACATTGTTTTCTCTCTCCCAGATTAGGGTCTGGAGACTCGGAGGCTTCAAAGAGATTGGGTGGTAGAAGCCCCCCTACCCCTGTCCCCATTCTGTCCTGACCGAGGCCCTGCTTCTGTCTGCAGGACTTATTGCCATCATGCCTCTGCCTGTCGGATGAACTGACCACACCTCTGCTGCTACCTGGACTATGGACCATGTTTCTGCCTGTTACTAGGACCGGTATTATGGCACTGTTGACAATATCTCTGCACTGACCTTGGACTGTATATGGACAATATCCTTGCCTGCTGCCTGTACTGACTATGGACAGTATTCATGCCTGTTGCCTGGACAATTGTGTTCGCTGTCCTACTACCAGGACCAATATTTTGGCACTGTTGACACCATCTCTGCACTGACCGTGAACTGTATATGGACAGTATCCCTGTCTGTACTATGGACAGTACTCCTGCCTGTTGCCTGGACAATTGCATTCACTGTCCTACTACCAGGACCAATATTTTGGCACTGTTGACAGCATCTCTGCCTGCAATGGCTCTGGACTGTATATGGACAGTATCCCTGCCTGTACTATGGACAGTTTTGCTGCCTATTGCCTGGACAATTGCATTCGCTGTCGGTTGCCTGGACAATTGTGTTCGCTGTAGCTGACCAAGTCCCTGCCTGCTGCCTGGACCAGTGCTATCCTCCTGTGGACAGCTGCAATACTAAAACCACAGGTAATCTTTTGTTTACCCTTTACTCAGCAGAATGTATTTTGTGGTGTAATTCTTGGTATTTGTAATGCTGTGTCCTTAGAACACCTGACAGTCTTCCTTGCATGTTGGGCCTCTGTATGTAGTCGGGCTGTGTAAAAGTCTCACACATGTGGTATCGCCATACGCAGGAGGAGTAGCAGAATGTATTTTGGGGTGTCTTTTTTTGCTTTGTACATGCTATGTGTTGGAAATACCTTATAAAGTGACAATTTTGTGTAAAATAAAAAGCATTTTAATTTTTTCCCCACATTTTCCTAAAACTTCTGGAAAAAAATGAACCATTCAAAAGACTCATTATGCCTCATAGATTATAAGTTGCGTGTTAGCTTTCCAAAATGGGGTCATTTTGTGGGTGTTTCCATTGTCCTGGTGCTCCAGGGCCTTTAGAAGTGTAATAGGTGGTTGAGAAATGAAATGTGTAATTTATGCTTCTAAAACGCCTGAAGGTGCTAGTTCAATGTTGGGCCTCTCTTTGTGGCCAGGCTGTAAAAATGTCCCACATATGTGGTATCACCATACTCAGGAGGAGTAGTAGAATGTGTTCTGGGGTGTAATTTGAGGTATGCATATGCCATGTGAGAGAAATAACCTGTTACAATGACAATTTTGTTGGAAAAAAAAAATCTTAATTTTGCAAATTATCTTATGCACTCTCTGTGGGGATGAGATAAGTTCTAGCCTTAATGCCGATGTCATGTAGGATAGATGTATACAAGGAGTTAACATCCAATGTTACCCATCTGTACGTTGGTTCCCACTTATAGTTCTGGATCTTGTCTAGGAGGTCCGTACCATCACGAATGTATGCCGGTAGATTCTGGGCCAAAGGTTGTAGGAATGCATCTACGTACTGGGAGAAGGGGTTGGTAATGCTACCCATTGCTGCTGCAATGGGCCTACCGGGAGGGCATTCGCTGTTCTTGTGTACTTTAGGTATATGGTAGAAGTAAGGTATATGGTAGAAAGCACTGTTGAAGAAGAGATATTCCTGTTTTGTGAGGATGCATAGTTCTTTTGCTCTTGTGGTCAGGTTGCGAGCTTCAATGGTGTATTCCTCCGTGGGTTCCTTGCGTAGCGTTTTGTATGTGGCTGTGCCCTTTAGTAGTCTTTCAGCTTCTGCCAGATATTGGCTTTTATCCTGGATGACAATCCCTCCCCCTTTGTCAGCCGTTTTTATGATGATGTTGGAATCTTCGGTCAGTACTCTTAATGCTGACTTCTCTGCTGGGGTAAGGTTGGAGGTATAGTTGTTCTTTTTGGGTGCCTGTGTCTTACACATCTTGATTAGTTCGGTGTAGACCACTTGATAGTAGGTTTGTATATATGGGCCCTTACTTTGGGTGGGATTAAAGACTGATTTGGGTCTAAACGTGGTGTGTTGTATGTGTGGGGCCTCTGGGGGGTCCAGATAATGAGAAGAAGGCTCCCAGTTATCATCCAAGTACAGATCCTCCAATATTTGTAGTGCATCTAGTTCCAGATTGTTGAATGATGGTTCTGTGGGTGGTATGGGGGAAAAGAGATCAGATGGTGGTTGTTTTTTGGATTTTATTTCAAAATGTCTTTTCAGTGTGAGAGTACGGATGCAGGCATTGAGATCTTTAAACATTGTGAACGGGTTAGGAGAGTTAGTGGGTGCAAAGTTGAGCCCCTTTTGGAGTAATGACCTTTTCGCTGCGGTTAGAGTGTGAGATGAGAGGTTGAAGATTTAAATGGTGTCTTTTGCTTCACTCTCTTTGGACTTCCCCTTATTTTTGTTTCTTCTTCCCCCTCGCTTCCCTCTGTACTTAGTTTTTTTTTTTTGGGGGGCCCGGGTGGCAAGGGGGGATACTCTAAAAAAGAGGAACGATCTGCAGATCTCATTGGTGTCTTGTTTTCATCATCTAAAGATGTCGCAGGGTTAGTAGCTCTAATGGTGAGTTCTGTGGTGGTAGGAGCATCCAGAAGGAGGTGTGGGAGGGGATCCCCTAGAGTGGAGGGGTTGTTGTCTGTGGTAGTCTTTTGAATACTGGTAGGTCCATTTCCCATGGATTTTATTATGGCTTCTGTTGATGGAGCCTTTTCTTGTCCTTTTCCTATATCATGTGGGGTTAATGTCTCATTCATTCTGATCTTGAGCTGGCTGGGCTTAGTTGTGGGCAAAGTTGGAATAGTGCCAGTGGTGCTGGGCCCCATGCGAGTTGTGATGGAGGGCTTATATATACTGTTTATGTCATAATTGTGTTAACCGATCTGTACAGCTGCATGTGTCCAAGCATCTGACAGGAGACATCCAATTTCTCCCATCACCTGCTATTCTACTCGATGATTCATCTGTGATTACTATATAACACTGTCATTTACCAGTGTATGATTGTTATCTCCATAGTTTAATCCTATGATTTTCAATCCTATGATTTTTTTTATATTGATTTTTTTATATTGTTTTTACCCTGTCCCGGTATAATAACATGCAGCTATGCTTATACTCTCTTGTCAATACCTGCATGACATTTATTGCTTATGTGTTCACCCTGTTCAGATGACCCACCTGTGACAGTTGCTATACCACCATGGAATTCCTCCATAATATAGAAGTCATCAAATATGAGATTTTGGATGAGTTATACAAGCTATTCCCTGAAGGATTCTTCACCACCAATGTACTGTTATCCCCAGAGCTCACCACTACGTGTACCACTATATTCAGGAAAATAGAGCATACCATAGACACAATTAATCACCACTGGTGGGACAAGTTTTTTATGCTTGAGTACCTCACACACCATATCACACCCAGAGGGCTCAGAATCCTCAAAACATGCCCTTTTTTGTCCCCCGAACTGGTCACCGAATGGTCACAGCTAGCTGAATTCTGCACCCACAAGTGGATGCGCCTTATCATTAAACAAAGAGACCATAAGTATTTACAAGCCATCCAGGTCCTAAAAACATATTTCCACCTTGACTACGCTTACAAACCACTTACCAACAAAATGGTTTCACATATTACAAAACCGAAATAAGAAAAAAGAAGACACTGTTGAAAATCCTTTCTCAGCTTCCATCGAAGAACTTGCATGAACGACATCATTAGAAAAATCTTTAAGGGTTTATTCTTCAAAACATAACATCAGATCAGACAAAACTTACATAGCAACATAATTGAAATCTATAATGAGATATGGCATGGCTTCAGATGTCAGTCAGGAGGAGGAAGGGTTCTGACAGGTGTTCACGTCACGTCTTCGAGAGTGTCCTCCATCTTTCTTCCTACCCTTTCCTGCTAATACCACAAAGTCACGTCTCTTATACTGTTTGAAACCGTTGGGTCAGCTTTTTCAAAGCAACCTACACTTTACTTATATGGTTTTAGTCCATAAGGAGACACACATGACCCCTCCTCTAGCATTACTTCACATGAGTTTTGAAATAGAATTGCACATACAACACTTTCTCTGTCCAGAAGCACATTGAAATAACATTCACATATATAACTAACTTTACATTATATTTAATACATTTAATATATTTCAGAGCCCAATATTATTCAAAATAATATTATAAATTCATAATTTCCAACAGACACTACCATAAGCACCAAAATGGGGAAGGTTAAGAGGGATCTGGACGACTACAATTTCAACAGGGTGTTCAACTGGAAAAAGCCTAGACCAAGGCCCCCAGGCACCTCACCCATTACTCAAAGACTGGATACCCGGGCAACCCACAACCACCACCACCCAGGAAGACCTCACACCCCCAGACCCAAAACACCACACAACCACACCAGAACTACCCAGTCCGGCCATTGTCAGGGACAGGTCGCTGCACCCAGACCTCCCAGACGTACCGAACCCACTACCAGGGGACCCAAGCCCTCCATCACAACTCGCATGGGGCCCAGCACCACTGGCACTATTCCGACTTTGCCCACAACTAAGCCCAGCCAGCTCAAGATCAGAATGAATGAGACATCAACCCCACATGATATAGGAAAAGGACAAGAAAAGGCTCCATCAACAGAAGCCATTATAAAATCCATGGGAAATGGACCTTCCAGTATTCCACAGACAACAACCCCTCCACTCTAGGGGATCCCCTCCCACACCCTCCTTTCGGATGCTCCTACCACCACAGAACTCACCATTAGAGCTACGGTACTAACCCTGCGACATCTTTTAGATGATGAAAACAAGACACCAATGAGATCTGCAGATTGTTCCTCTTTTTTACAGTATCCCCCCCTTGCCACCCAGGCCCCCCAAAAAAAGAAAACTAAGTACAGAGGGAAGCGAGGGGGAAGAAGAAACAAAAATAAGGGGAAGTCCAAAGAGAGTGAAGCAAAAGACACCATTAAAATCTTCAACCTCTCATCTCACACTCTAACCGCAGCGGAAAGGTCATTACTCCAAAAGGGGCTCAACTTTGCACCCACTAACTCTCCTAACCCGTTCACAATGTTTAAAGATCTCAATGCCTGCATCCGTACTCTCACGCTGAAAAGACATTTTGAAATAAAATCCAAAAAACAACCACCATCTGATCTCTTTTCCCCCATACCACCCACAGAACCATCATTCAACAATCTGGAACTAGATGCACTACAAATATTGGAGGATCTGTACTTAGATGATAACTGGGAGCCTTCTTCTCATTATCTGGACCCCCCGGAGGCCCCACACATACAACACACCACGTTTAGACCCAAATCGGTCTTTAATCCCATCCAAAGTAAGGGCCCATATATACAAACCTACTATCAAGTGGTCTACACTGAACTAATCAAGATGTGTAAGACACAGGCACCCAAAAAGAACAACTATACCTCCAACCTTACCCCAGCAGAGAAGTCAGCATTAAGAGTACTGGCCGAAGATTCCAACATCATCATAAAAACAGCTGATAAAGGGGGAGGGATTGTCATCCAGGATAAAAGCCAATATCTGGCAGAAGCTGAAAGACTACTAAAGGACACAGCCACATACAAAACGCTACGTAAGGACCCCACGGAGGAATACACCATTGAAGCTCGCAACCTGACCACAAGAGCAAAAGAACTAGGCATCCTCACAAAACAGGAATATCTCTTCTTCAACAGTGCTTTCTACCATATACCTTACTTCTACCATATACCTAAAGTACACAAGAACAGCGAATGCCCTCCCGGTAGGCCCATTGTAGCAGCAATGGGTAGCATTACCAACCCCTTCTCCCAGTACGTAGATGCATTCCTACAACCTTTGGCCCAGAATCTACCGGCATACATCCGTGATGGTACGGACCTCCTAGACAAGATCCAGAACTATAAGTGGGAACCAACGTACAGATGGGTAACATTGGGTGTTAACTCCTTGTATACATCTATCCCACATGACATCGGCATTAAGGCTATTTCACATTTTCTATTAAGTGATGACAGCATCAATCCTGAGCAAGCAAAGTTCATAGTGGAGGCAGTAGAATTCTGCTTAACTCATAATTATTTTGAATTTAATGGACAGTTCTTCCTTCAGCTGATGGGCACTGCGATGGGAGCCAACTTTGCCCCAAGCTACGCAAACTTAACAATGGGCCATTGGGAACTTACCCATATATGGCATAACAATCCGTTCACCGCTCAAATGATATTCTACGGCAGGTACATAGATGACATAATAATCATCTGGGATGGCCCGGAAACCTCAGTCCAGGGCTTTGCGGATTATTGTAACAGCAATGAGTCGGGCCTATCCTTTACCTCCTCCAACGACCCAGATGAGATGGCATTCCTCGATCTGACCCTGTTCCACCAAGAAACCAGGATCTTGGCAAAAAACTACACGAAACCCACAGCGGGCAACTCATATTTACACTTCCAGAGCTGCCATCACCCGAGGTGGATAAAGAATCTCCCCAAGAGCCAATTTTGCAGGTTAAGAAGGAACTGCACACAGGACAGTGACTACCACCACCTGAGTCAGTCACTGACTGCAAAATTCATTCAAAAGGGATTCCCGCCCGAGTTGGTCCAACAAGCCCACCTCCAATGTACCTCCCACCCTTCCACCGTTGCCCGCACCAATTCCAAACAAGATACACATTCCATCCGATTCACCACCCAGTTTCACAACCAATACAGGAAAATGGAAGGAGTCATCAAGAAACATTGGTCTATACTACTCGAAGGCCCACACCTAAAAACCATCCTGCCTCCCCGCCCCAGCTTCACCTACCGGAAAGCCAGAAACATCAAAAGTAAGATTGCTCCTAGCAAACTCAAAACCCTCCCCAAAAAAAGGCCCAAACCAGCTGTCTCATTCCGTTGGTTGGCATGTTCCAGTGCAAAAAACCGCTATGCCTGACCTGTAAGCACGTGACTCATGGGCAAAAACACTTCACAGGTAAAGGAAACACTTATCCTATTCTTCAATTGTTCAACGGACTTTGTAGTTTACTGCCTTTCGTGCCCTTGTAACCTACACTATGTGGGACGTACCATCAGGCCCTTGCGACAGAGGTTCGGAGAACATCAGAGATACGTAGAAGGGGGCAAAGATATCCATAGTGTGCCCAGGCACTTCCTGAAACACCACAATCAATCGTCAGCTGGGCTAAAAAGTGTGGGTTATCAAATCTATATCAAACACCTTGCCTCCTGCTGAACGCTATAAAAAGCTGTGCCAGCAGGAAATGTTCTGGATATATCATCTGGACCTCTTGTCGCCAGGAGGGCTCAATGAAGAAATCTAAAGTAATGTCTTCATATAGATACTAATATACGTGCTTGGATGTGTATAGACATGTGGATGTGAGGCCTATTGTGCACATGCATATGTATATACACATTTACATATGTCCAAACCCAGATCAAGTTCGTAGCCCTGGGGCCCCAGCACGGGGCCACTGCACCCCCGGACCATGGCTTCTTTAACCACCATTACCTCACTACACACCATTGGTCATCCAAGCCCATTTAGTTATATTATTTCAGCATCATATTAAGTCTAACCAACATAGAAGCTGTTTCCAGCCCTAGACACCTTCAGAACACAAATCATCACTCAGCCCTCAGACATGCACAGGTTGTCTAGCTCTGTTTTTTGGGCCTTTCATAATGGTCCTTCACAATGTTTTTTCATGATGATTCTATGTTGTCTTTATAATGGACAAATATGTACATATTAGTCTACTAACGACTTGACAGTTATAAGTTCCCTTATAAAACCGTTCCCAGTGTTTCCTCCCCCAACCCCCCCATTCTTTCCCCCCGCCTACCCCACCCCGGTCCCCCCCCCCCCCACCACTTTATTATTA
>BLSH010372520.1:128050-142711 GCA_018402905.1 Glandirana rugosa | reverse complement strand
ATATATATATATATATATATATATATATATATATATATATATATATTTTTTTTTTTTTTTATTATTATTATTATCATTATTTTTTATTTATTTTCCATTTTTTATTCATTTACCATGTTGTTCTCCCACATTATTGTTCTATATTCCAGTTAATAGCTGTGTATTTAAACGCATTTTTTTTAGTTCAGTTAGCATCCATATAAGCCAGCTGTCCACCATTGTTGTACGGGACTATTTATCACCACCAGCTATTCTCACGCCCATACAGGGTTAAAGAATACTTAAGAGGAGGCGTGTACCCAGACCACACTCCTCCCACCTTGTTGCCCATAAATTCTCCCTGCTCCAACATGGCAACTATACGGCCTGAAGAAGGGGCGGAGCCCCGCAACGCATCGCCAGATCACACACTTTCCTGCTGTTCACTGGATGAGAGGAGACAGACTGCTCTGCTGGGAACGAACGGATTGGAACGATCGGATCTTCCACCAGTAGCTAGGAGGAGGAGACGCCGGGAGCCACCGACGCTTCCTTCCCACCCCACCACTACCAGGCAGTCCCATCCCGACCCCAGGAGCACATCCTCCAGGACTCCCACACAGCTAGCAGTGGTTTACAACTGCAACGCTCACCTGATCACTACCATTGTGAGTAGTTGTTATACAAGTTTTAATAAATGATGTTTTACTCAATTACTGCACTTAGAGGCGCACTTTTTTTCTTTGTCGTTTAGACCACTCAGGGGCCACAGGAGCAAGGAAAGCATGAAAAATTGCCTGCAGCTCCATCAAGAGGATCATCAGACAGTACAGCCAGCCCTCCTGCCCGGTACAGGGTGGTGGGCTATACTGCCTCATCAGCGGCCCTGCCCACAACCAAAAATGCCTACTAAGTAAGAGAAACCTAACAAACTATATACAAAATGTAATATATATATATATATATATATGTGTGTGTGTATATATATATATATATATATATATATATATAAATATGTGTGTGTATGTGGCCTGAATTTATGTTAGAGGTTTGGTGGTAATATATTCGGCTCACTCCCCCATCTCCTTGTCTGTTGCGGTGTGCGATACCTCTGATGTCACCAGGCCCACCCTTCCTTGCTCAGTTCTTCGGTTGAGAACTCATGCGTGACCAGCGAGCATTCAAATTTGTTCGAGCGCCTTATACATTCAGGGTCATTGTCGGTGGGGTACTCGCTCGCTGTCATAGGTAAGTTCAAATTTTCTTGTACCACATGTTGCTTTTGCAATTCATTGTTTCAACTTTTTTCGTTAAATCGATCCTATTCGTGTTCTTGTTAAATCTTTCTGAGACGTTGCCGTCCGGTACTTGCTCGTTATCATTTCAGGCTTTGAATCGATTCACTGTCAGTCGATGTTATGGCTTTGGGCATTGTCTGGGTCGCAGTTCCATTTGTACTTCTCGCAAGGTGCTGTTCATCTTCATCTTTGAACCCGCTTGTTGTTGTCGGTGGGCTTTCGAAACCTTATGTACAGTCGATGTTCAGCTGGCACTTCTTGTTCACCTCATCGCAGTTCAGTTCCATTTCATATTTCTTGCAGCAAATCGGCTGGTTTCAAATTCCAGGTGCACCATAGCAGCAATCGAGTCAAATCTCGGTTTAAAATCTTCGGTACAATTCAGTACGTTCCATTGCTCATTCAGTAGCGTACGGTCCCTGCCTCTCGCTGGCATGACCACGGTTTCTTTTCTCCAATCATTCTTGTTCGCTCTTGTCCTCTGTCTAAACTTTGCATTTTTCATCACATCCAGCATAGTTGGTGGTGACACTTCCTTACATATGTACTACAAGTTTCTAAAGGTACTTGGCCCAACAGCCTTCCTCTTGAATGACCCGGGCCCACTCAGCACTCGAGTTGCAACCCACATCAGTCATTGCACACGTTCACGATCGTTCATTAAAATTTCTGTTTTCTTTTTCACAGATCAACAGATATTAGGTTTGCCTCACACATGCACCACAGTTCCGTCAGCTGCTTGGTCCAACAGCCTTCCTCTGGCTCCGGGCCCGCGCAGCACTTCAAACACAACACACAGCAGACATTTGCACACATTCGCGACTGTTCATTCAAATTTCTGTTTTCTCTTTCACAGATCGGCAAATATTAGGTTTGTTTCACATAGGCACTACAGTTTTCATCAGCTGCTTGGTCCCAACAGCCTTCCTCTCGAGGTTCTGGGCCCACGCAGTACCCGAGTGGCAACACACAGCAGGCATTGCACACGTTCTCGATCATTCGTTCAAATTCCAATTTTCTCTTTTACAGATCAGCAGATATCAGCTTAGTTTCTTTCAGCACAAGGTCTCAGACTTTCGTCATAGGAACACAAAAAAAAAAGTAGTATGTATTTTACTCTTAAGAGGGGGCTTGGAGCTAGGGGACACATTTCCTCACACCAGGCTTGACCTTGGGACTTCATGTCAACTTTATCTCATGCGTTTTCCTCTGGTCATCCGAGCAGTCTCAGCTGGGAACCAGGATTTCTCAAAACCAGTTAACATGTGATTCAGGGGTGTAGCATACATCCTCTCGCAGGTTATTTCTCTTTCAGCTCTTCTCTGCATATTTCTCTCTCGCATCCTCGTTACACCTTGCTGGCTTTACACACGCACACTATTTAGCTTGGTCATTTGGCCTTCGCTACTCTCATATATTTTGTTAAATTTCTTTAAAGGCCACACCCTCTTTTCTACACGCAGACACGGTTGCTAATGGTTTGCTTGTGGCAGTGCAAGCTTTAGCATCCTATCATACATCATACATTGCAA
Organism: Glandirana rugosa; assembly: GCA_018402905.1. NCBI lineage: Eukaryota > Metazoa > Chordata > Amphibia > Anura > Ranidae > Glandirana > Glandirana rugosa. Next base: position 139,902 of record BLSH010372520.1, on the reverse strand, counting down.
TTTGTTACATACTTAAGTCATTACAACCAAACATCGGGTTCTCGGCCCAGTATGCCCTGGGGCTCTGGTTCTTTCACTGGTCTGCGCACATCACAGACCGGGCAACCTGAGTTATCGGTTATCATTGAGAGTCACCCCTGGCAAATCTCGGTTCCCCCGTACCTTAGTGTGTTTTCCAAAATTGCCGCAATATTATCAATACGTATTTCTCACATTTCTCTCTGTCCGTCGGTTTCTCTCATCTGTTTTTTTTCAAAGCTGAAACCATGTCACAGGCCTACAGCGATGATTTTGCCTCTGCCCCTCCTACACCTTCCAGGGATTCAGAGCGCAACAGTGCTCAATCGCTGAGGAATTAGACCATTCCTAAACTTATCGCAGAACTACAAAGTAGAGGAATTCCTTACTCCGCCTCAGCTAGGAAAAGTTAAGAGTTGTTTAAAATGTTGTTTTCACAAACATCAGTAGCTGGACCCAGCTCTGACATCTTCAGAGATGTGTTGTGCTCAGTCAGTCCCAGCAGTAGGGAAGATTTGGATATATCTTCACGTGGTGGTGGATTTTGGTTTCAAATACGGGGGGTTACGCATTTTTACTACAATCACCGTTCGTTCACAGCTAAGTGGCAGCCAAGCTCCAACCGGAGCAACATTTCACCGGCTTGTGTTCCTCACTCTGCTTCATCTGCCAATCATCCACACTCACTGAGAATTGGTGTTCCAGTTCAGGTTCCTGAGGCCCCCTGGTACTCCCTTCCACCTTCAGGGCTTTTCAAGGCACTCTTCCTACTCCTACACAGCGTTCTCAGGTGGAAAAGTTAGGGTGCCCTATTCAATTACTCGGGAGAGCTCAGATTTGCAACAGTTTCAATTACACCTCCAGCAATTTCAGCCAATGTCGATTTGCTTCACATCTGTACCATCTACTGTAGACCTCTTCCCAAAACCACGTACACTCTGACACCTCAACACCTCCTGACTAAGGCGAGCGGTTGTACAATGGTTGGGTTATTATCTCTTCCCTCACCCATCTCCCTTGCTTACGCACTCCCTGGCACAGGGGTTTTCACACTGGTCTCATCACTTTGCCTCAAGCCACCCACGAGTGTAGAAAGCTACTGTCTGCCACAGCCGACACTGAGGCATAGACACCTTGTTACAAATGGAGCTGGATAGAGCTTTCATCATCAGACCTTTTTACCGTACCCCTGTTTAGTTCTTGGAGAGTTATGCCTATCGGGCTTGTTAAAGGAAAATTTTCAATAAACTTCGTTTATTTTATGATCTGTCTGTTCCTCATTCCACTCACATTCCCAGCTTAAAGTCCTTGATCCCGTCCGAAGAATTCTTGCTCAAATATGCATCTGTCGATCAAGCCATTATTGGTATATAGACTCGTGCATGGCTGTCCAAAGCGGATATTTCGGATGCATTCAAGCTACTGCCTATTGATCCGTCTTCATGGCATGGCCTCAAGGGGAAGGGAAAGGGTTAATATTATTTCACCATCAATCTCCACTTCGACTCAAAGCAGTCCATGGCGTTGACATTTTTGCACAAATCACTCACCTGGAGTTTGTCAGAGCTCATTTAGTTATGGATGCAGCGGCCTCCACAGCTTTCGCAGCAATTTTTGGCCCCCACTGGTTCACAGGGCTGTGGCCCAAGAGATTCTGCTGATCCCTGGGTTTAGTCAGACGTCGTCCTTGTTCAAATTGAATTCCCATAGTAGCAGCAGCTCGGGTTTGGGGCCACACCTGGGTAGGGCAGACAGTAGTCTTTTCCACGGGCAATCAGGCTACTGCCAAGATCATCAACAAGGCAGGTCCAAATCCTTGGCCATCATGTCTTTTTTTTTTTTTATGCAGACTAGTTCAGCTGTCACTACAGCACAAGTTTAACATTAACTGTTCCGGAAAGTGCAATGTCGCAGCTGATGCATTGTACTGCTTTAACTTTCCATTGGTTCTCCAACAGAACCCAGGCAGCCAATCCAACCACGTCTCCCATCCCAGCTTGGTTGCAGCTGATGATGTCTTAAAACAATCACTTGTACAATGCTACCAAGCTGATTAATCAATCTCTGTCCCGCAATATTTCAAAGGCATACCATACCGCCTGAAATACTTACTGTAGGTTCCGAGTCTCTTATTCCAGTTTGGGGATAGGTGATGTTGAGCATATTTTGGATTTTGTCATGTTGTCACACTGAGAGACCTTCCCTGATTGCGGCCCATACGGTCAAAGCTATCCTTCGAGGCATTTAAAAGCACCAACCAGTGGCTAGGGGTAAACGCTTACCCGTTTCTAGTTCCCTGTTCAGGGACATGTCTGCTATCCTTTCACGGTCCCCCTTTGAGTTGCTGCCCAGTCTGGTCATCAAAGCTGCCATTTATTTGGCTTTTATGGTTTCCTACGATGGGGCCAGTTTACATATAGAGGCCCCAGTTGTCAGATGTTACGCAGGCACCACCTGTCCCATCATCAAGATCATTTTATATTACATCTGGCGGTATCCAAGATGCAACAGGCCAGCAGGGGCATGGATATCAAGTTCTTATGGACCCTCAACGATTGTTGCCCAGTAGCATGTCTGGACCAATTGTTGACTCGCCTTCCCAGCAAGTCCAGTGACAGTCCATTGTTACCATTTCCTTCCGGTCCCCTGGGCGCTGGTCAGTTTATCAAGCATGTACTCATTCTCCTGGTCGACTTAGGGCTCAACCCCAGTCTGTATTCAGTTCACTCTTTCCGCTCTTGTCATCAGGAGGCTGGGCAGGTCGAAATCCGCTTGCTTCTCCCTGTACATTCCAAACCCGAAGGTCAAAATGTCACATTCATTTACCAAGTTTGCTCAGTAACATAACTTCAATAAAACATTAATTTCCCTTTTTTGGCGTACTGACCAAACAGACCAGGGCACACCTCAGGTCTGTGTTCTGTTGTGAGCAGGGTGGATTTGATTTAAATCAAGTCAATTTAAATCCTGATTTGAATCACTAGTAAAAAGGCTTGATTTAAATCATAATTTTTAAAGAGCAACTGTCATCTCTGCCCCACAGCGGCTCCTCTGGCCCACTGTTGACTCACTGACAGTCCCATTCACTTTAATGGGGCGGCTGGTGATGCCGCAGTGACACAGCAGGTGAGTGGATGCCCGCTAGCAGGCGCTGCCATGGTGAATCTGCAAGGACAGGTGCTCTTTAAATGTAAGGACAAATTGTTGCTGGTAGTTAGAATATTTAAGATTTGCAAACAAAAAAAATGAAGGTTTCCTATTTAGAATAATAAGCTGTCAGGTTATTAAAACCGTAATATCAGAACCGATTCAATCATACAGTTTGTAGTGTACATATATTTGCAAAACAATGGGATAAAGGAATATTCCTGAACTTTGTTTTATCTCATGGTTACTGTGAAATTGTGTAAATGCATCAATGCAGTGCATACTATCTCAGCTTGCAGAGCTTGGATTCATTGAAAGTTTACCAAAAATGTAAATATTGCAGAATATACAGCCTCATGCTACATAACTACGCTCAATTTCATGCTGAATAAACTAAATGATTAATGTATCTTAAATAGAAATCTATATTTAGATAGATTTTTACTCCAAAAGCATTTTATTAAAATATATTTGTTTAAAATAAAAAAAAAATCTGATTTAAATAAAAAAAAATGCAGTTTTCTTGATTTATTTATTTAAAAAAAAAACATTGCCGATTGCGATCAACCGCCGCTGACGAAACGCAGCGTAAGGGCAGTGTGGGATCCGAACATCATCTCCGCGCTATGGTACGCAGGTGGATCGCAATCGGCGTCCCCTGCTACCACAACTTTTAAACTGTAAGCATCTTCTTTGATGTATATTTTTTAAACTACAATAAAACATCATCCAGACGTACTTCACCATTTGGCTCCACTCTCTTCCTACCCCCCCATGTGGGTGGTGAGTATTACCCTACAGTGACGGTGTTTCCAAGGGTTGGACCTGTGTCCTAAGGAAATCGTTGGAGAACACGACAGATATTGGCCCATATGATTCCCGTAATAGGAATCCATATCATTTGGTGAGTAGGAATTCTCACTGGGTGCAAAGGTGAAGGATCTGGCACACTCATTTGAACAAGCAACACTGTCATTGGCACTTCCGCACTTTATGGTTTTACTTTTCTGGACTTATGGACTTTTGTTTTAATAATTTAATTTCACTGTGTGACATTTTTGTTTAATTTTATTTTTTTCACACACAGATTGGTATGTGGCTTTGTTTGCGATTAAGCCTAAGCAGAGGCTAATACATTTATTTCTATACATGCCTGACATCTAGTGGCCTGATGTGGGCATAGCGCCTTCCTTATCAATCCAGTAGCACTTTACTATAGTAGTTATTTTTCCATGCATTTATCACTTTCACTTGGCAATTTCTATATGCATTTGTTTGTATTAATTTATATTGATGACCAGCATTACTGCACATGTATGGTGGAATATAGGGCCTGTGTGATATATTGAGGCCAAATCCAGTTGTGTGTGCCTGACACCTGGTGGTCTGATGCAGGTTTAGCATCTACTATTCTCACTCAATAATATTTTATTTATATAGTGTGAGCGCGGGTAATTACCATACATTATAATGGCTGTGTTGAGTTATTTTGAGGGGACAGCACATTTACACTGTTATACACGCTGTACACTCACTACTTTACATTATAGCAAAGTGTCATTTCCTCAGCGTTGTCACATGAAAAGATATAATAAAATATTTACAAAAATGTGAGTGGTGTACTCACTTTTGTGAGATACTGTGTGTGTTTATAATATATATATAATACACTGAGATCAAATTTAACATGTGCATTGGGGGTGACAGGGTCCCTTTTTTGGATACATCAGTATATATCGTTCAGGGACACATTCAATCAGACATACTGTATATGTGAAATCCTGCGACCGAAATCAATTATTACTATTTGATAGCTTTCATCCTTCTCATACATTGAGGTCTATTATACGCAGTCAGCTATGTAGGGTAGTGAGAATTGTGAGCGATCAAACACAGTGGGAGATCCGGTTTAAAGAAATGTGTAATCAATTTAGAGATCATGGCTACCTGGATTACATAACCAATAGTGAAATGGCTAATTCTCTTAGACCTAGCAATAGTATTTGGCTAAAAGGCAGGAGAAGAATTAATCATATTCCCTTTTCCATGCAATACTGTACCGTGCTTACAGTGATGACATCTATAAGATTATTAAAAAGCATTGGAGGATTCTAACTAAAGCTTACCTTGAGATAAACAAATTCTAAACTTTTTCATTGCGGGCTTTCTGTAGAAACCAGTTTGTTTTCTGTTAATTAAAGCTGACTTTCAGAAAAATAAAAATATACAGAGAACCATTTTAGGTTCAAGGAGACGTGGATCTTTTTCAATGTCTGAATTGTATCCAATGCAATTTCATGAGAAGGGCTGCAATATTTGTCTATCCAGGTAATAGACCGGGAGGACATTACACCTGTCAGTCCACATACATATATCCCTGTCATTTATTATTAGTATTAGGTGAAACCACCCAAAAAACTAAAAGATTGTTTACCTCAACATAGAAGTTCAAACAGGAATAAACAACCAGGTCTTCCTGTACCAAAACATTTTACTGAAATGAATCACAAGAATATAGATTTACGGTTTATGATATTAGGAGGTCCCAAGAGATATATGGGGCGGTGACAGGATTTTATCCTTGAGAAAGTGTGAAGTCTGGTGGATTAACAGGCTGGGGACACTACAGCCCAATGGTCTGAATAAGGATCATGATCTTTATTTGTTTTTTAATATGGCTACATTGTATATAGTTAATGTTGCATCTTTTTTATTTTTTAGATAAACTGGGATGGTTGTCATCCATCCCATTACTTGGGCATGCAGAAAGTGCAAACCAACTACAGCCACAGCCCACATCTATACCTTACTGAACCCAAAACATTTGAGACTAAAATCTGAGGAAAGATCAGAGACTCCATCCCCCCAAGCTCTGTTCAAAGGAGAAGCACATCTAGCCAGCTCCTTTGCAACAGACATCCACTGACTATCTCTGTCTCAGGCAGGCAGGGAGCACCCCTCCCCCAGGACACTAGAAACTTCTGCAGCCTTACTCTTCCTAAACAGTGTTCGCAGCATTTTATCTTCAGCACAAGCAACAGAAAACCCCACAGAAAACAAGTCTGCTTCAGTTGAGCTTTAGCGCAATCATGGACGAGCCCCCAAATGTTTTGCTTTGTTTCTATTAAAGGTTCATGCGGTAAAACCAAGGAAGCTTAGACTTCTGTAGTGTATCAATGCCTTTACTAAACAGAATAGCCGCACATACAACTTAACAAAACACAATTAGTTACAAAATATGCCTACAACATGCACAAGGCAATTATACTTTCTAGCCAAATAAGCATGTACAATATGTATGCAATAAGTAAACTAAACAGTTACACAGCTTAGGTTTGGAACAATCGTCAAACGTCTCCAAAGTTCTCCAGCTTCTGGCAGCCATGTCTTGCCTCTTTGTCTAACAAAACCTACTCTTTTGTCTGAGCACATGCTTCTTTCAAAACCTAATATCCTCCCCCTACTTCCTGTTGCATCATATCCTGCAAAGAACTTCCTCTGCTCATAAACTAATCTGGTCCAAAATCCAACAATTAACAAATACATATGCTATAAAATCTCCTAACTATCCATAGCAGTACACCATGCTGTGCTTTCCTTCCTTTTGTGGTCAGTTTTTGATAGGAAAGCAGAGGGGCTAGTGGGAACACCAGGTATTTCACACAAAAGAAGCAATACAAAGAGAACAGAAGACCTTCATACAAATACATGGTACAGCAGCCACATATTAGGAATATGAAATGGTGGATTTACATGTTCGACCTAGTTCACCGTACCAGGAAATGGCTACGGCCAGAGACTTTGCCAGGTCCCCAGATTGTGGAGCACGTGGTCATGGACCGCCATCTACGGGCACTCCCTGCTGCTTTGAGGAAATGGGTCAACCATGGGGACCCCAAAAATGCAAGCCAACTGGCGGACCTCATCGAGAGATACACGGCTGCTGAGGACTTGGTGCACCCATCTGCGCCCCACTCCAATGTATCTAATAATTTCAGGTATAGAATATATATAATAAATAAAAATAAATCTCATTATTGATAATTTAGCCAAATCATGATAAATGGATATACGTTCACTACTATATACATATATTTCCTTTTTTGGCAGGCCCCCCTCTTGGAATAAGGCTCCTCACATAGGGCTACTGGACATTTCTTTTTCCCCCTCCTTTTCTTTTTTCTTTTTTTCTCAGCTTGTTCACTCGAACATTTGATACTGCTGTACAGACGGGACAAGCTTTCCACAACAGTGGTATGGTACCCCCTCTGAACATCCCCTTAAAATGGGTGTTTGCTGCTATATAGAGGAATTTAGAGGGTAGATTGAATTGTTAATATTTATATATTTTTGTATGCAATTATTTTTCTTCTTTTTTCTTTTTAGTTTTGCATGTAATTTTGATATTAATATTATTGAAGCTAATCTCTATTCGTTTATCTACTTAGATAGAGAGCTTCTCTTTGACAGTGAGAAAAAGTATATTCATAGACTAATACATTTTATATGGACTAATTGTTAATGGATACAATGCTAACTATAATAATAATATAAGGAATCTCTTGTTCTATAAATGATAGGATCGCCTGAAGACACTATCAGCGAAATGCGTTGCGATCCCCATGTGGTAGCAGAACATTTTGTCAGCCTGGCCCTCAGCAACATTGAATGTTGCCACAATTTTCTACATCATCCTGTTTTGGGCCTCCCAGACAACACACCAGTGCTCAGCATCCCTGCATTGTATCCAATTGAATATATTTTTTGTATTTATATTTATATGTTTTCTGTTCATACCTCCATTTTAATGAATCTAAATAAATATGGATTTTAATACAGATATGAATTAGTGTTTTTCTGTTTGGGATACTAGTGACAACCTTTAAAGTCCTACTCTTTTTTGTTCTCTTTTACTTGTTTTCTTTGCATTGAATCAGATGTCGGGATCAGGATATCACTCTCCTTAGAGCCAGAGAAAACATGAAGGTGATGGATGGGGAACCTGTGGACCCTAATTGGGTGTCTTTTCTCTACATGGCGCTTAAAAATAATTAGTTGTATCAGGTGGTGAAACACGGGGAGAACAAAGTGGAACAGCTAGTGGTTCCCAAACCCTTCCGCAGGATGGTGCTAGATCTGGTCCATGGGCATGTAATGGGGGGACATCTGGGTATGGAGAAGACCAGGGAGAGAATAACTTAGAGATTCTTCTGGCCTGGATTGTATGCAGACGTCAAAGAATACTGTGAATCGTGCCCGGGGTGTCAAATGACAGCCCCATCACCCCATTTTCGCAGTTCCCTTGTCCCACTTCCCATAACTGAAGTGCCATTTGAGCGAAATGACATGGATCTCATGGGACCAGTAGCAAAATCTGCCCGGGGACACCAGCACATCCTGGTGATCCTGGACTATGCGACACGCTATTCTGAGGCAATACCCTTGCGGAACTCCTCCGGTAAGACTATCGCCAAGGAGCTGGTCCAGGTGTTTAGTCAGGGGATACCTAAAGAAATCTTGACTGATCAGGGTAACCCGTTCATGTCCAGAGTGACCAGAGAATTGTGCAAATTGTACAAAATCTCCCATCTCCGTACCTCTGTTTACCAACCCCAACTGATGGTCGGGTGGAAAGGTTTAACAAGATCCTCAAGAGTATGCTAAAAAAGGTGGTGGATAAAGATGGGCGAAATTGGGATTTTTTTGTTGCCGTACCTCATGTTTGCCATACGAGAGGTTCCACAGGCGTCTACGGGGTATTCCTCCTTTGAACTCTTGTATGGTAGACATCCCAGGGGGCTGCTAGATGTCACAAAGGAGATGTGGGAGGGAGAGGCCACCCCATATAGAAGAGTCATAGAGCACGGCTCCTTGATGCAGGATCAAACCACAGCTGTCCTGCCCCTTGTACAAGAGCATATGGAGCAAGCCCAGGAGGTCCAGAGAAGGGTTTACAATCTGGGTGCCAAAACCCAAACTTTGAACCCCGGGGACAGAGTGCTGGTGCTAATCCCCATGGTAGAAAGTAAATTCCTGGCAAAATGGCATGGTCTCTTTGAGATTAGGGAAAGAATAGGGGAAGTAAACTACAAAATTTATCAGCCTGGGAAAAGGAAACCGCAGCAGATTTACCATGTTAGTCTCCTAAAGCTGTGGAAAGAGAGTTTATTGGCAGTGCCCACTCCCCAAAAGGACAGGTTACCCCTGACCCCGGATTTCCCCATAACTGAGTCATTGTCATTGATGCAACAAAAGGACGTTAAGGAATTTATCAGTACAAATAGAGCTTTTTCTCTTCCCTACCCAGACTGACCACTGTACTACAACAGGACATAATCACGGAGTCAGGGGTCTGTGTATATGTAAAACCCTGCTGAATACCTGAGGCTAGACGAGAGGTGGAGGCGAGAGAAATAAAAAACATTTTGGAGTTAGACGTGATAGGAGTCCTACAGCGCCTGGTCGAGCCCACTAGTACTGGTCCCAAAGCCCGATAGCACTATCTGGTTCTGTAACAATTTCAGGAAGCTGAATGAAGTGTCTAAGTTTAACGCATACCCGATGCCACGGGTTAACGAACTTGTGGATAGATTGGGAGTTGCCCAGTACATAACAACCCTAGACTGAACTAAGGGATACTGGCAGATCCCCCTAACTGAGTCAGCAAAGGAAAAATCTGCCTTCTCTGCCCTTGAGGGGTCCTTCCAATACAAGCGAATGCCATTTGGTCTGCATGGGGCCCCTGCATCCTTCCAGAGGATGATGGACAAAACTTTGAGGCTGCATCGGCCCTATGCAGCGGCCTATCTGGATGATGTGGTCAACCACAGCCCAGATTGGGAAAAACATCTGCCCCAGGTGCAGGCAGTGGTAGATTCACTGAGGGTAGCAGGTTTAACAGCCAACCTGAAAAAGTGTGCCATAGGTCTGGAAGAGGCCAAATACCTTGGGTATGTTATTGGTCGGGGTCTGATTAATATCGAAGCCATTCAAAAGTGGCCTGAACCTGTGAACAAGAAACAGGTTCGTGCCTTCCTGGGGATTACAGTGTATTACCAACGCTTCATCCCCGACTTTGCCACCATTGCCGTCCCTCTGACCAATCTAAGGAAGGGTAGAGGGTCAGGTATGGTTAAATGGAATCCCGAAGCCGAGAAGGCCTTCCAAAAATTGATCCAAGCCCTTTGTGTACAGCCAGTGCTCGTGTCCCCAGACAGGAGTTTTTGGTTCAAACCGATGCCTCTGAGGTGGGACAAGGTGCTGTTCTGTCCCAGATCAGAGACGGTGAGGAGCACCCGGTACTCTACTTAAGCAGGCATGAAAGGAATTATGCTATTGTGGAGAAGGAGTGCCTTTGCTATCAAGTGGGCCTTAGATGCCCTAAAATACTACCTACTGGGATTCAGGCTAGTCACGACCATGCCCCCCTTGAGTGGATGTATAACAACTGGGAGAAAAATAGCCGGGTGACTAGGTGGTTCCTAGCCCTCCAAATTCTCAGTGGAACACTGGGCTGGAAGGCTCCAAAATAACGCTGATGGTCTTTCCTGGGCCCACTGCATGGTCGGGAGAGTTATTCCCCTTGAGGGGCTTGAGCAGAGGGGGGGGGGATATGTGATGATATGCGAGGTGCCACAATGAACGGGCGATACTTGTCGCCTTGTATGCGATCATTTTGAGGTGACTAGTGAGAGTCTGACCCGGGTTTTGCCGGCCACCGTGGCAGAGCTGGTTCCGACCCAGTCTTTCTGGTCCACTCAGGCCCCTCTCCACCTGCATTTAATGACCAGGAAGAGAACACACTCTAGCTCTATCCTGAATCTCAGAGGGAGAAAGCTGAGAGAGCTCTGTGTGCTAATTTGGACTCTAAGAGCAAGGTTTGCAATGTGCTTATGTTTTGTGGGTTTCTGTGGAGAATCTGTTTGTTTAGTTGAGCGTCAGACGGTGAGGTTTTGTTTCCTGTTTTTGTTTGTGTTTTGAACTTGCAAACCTGAAATGATAAACCTGGCAAGCCGCCAGATTTTAAAGAAACTGACATCCATACTGAATCTTTTCCCCTGAAAAATGATCCCCACGAGCTAATCTCCCACAATATATGACATTGTGAGATTGGGGTGATTAGACTATAGCGGTAGGTGCATTTTCAATGAATTGCGCCAGTCCAAAACTGTATTTTATGGGCATAGTAGCCCACTTTTATTTAACCCCTTCCCGCCGGTAGGACGTCCATGGACGTCCTAGACTTTGAGGGGGGATATCTGAATGGTGCCAGCAGCTAGAGGCACCATTCAGATATCATTTTTTTCAGCAGGCGATTCTGCACACCACAAGAATGATCATAGCGGCAGTTCAGCCGCTTGATCGTTCTTGTAGGCAGCGGGAGGGGACGCCCCCCCCTCCCGCCGCCATTCGGTGCTTCTCCCGTGCTGCCCGTATGATCGGCGGCAGGGAGAAGAGATCCGTCGCCGCTGGAGTGTCGTCAGGGAGATGACTGATGACCATCTGGTCACCAGTCATCTCTATAACCCTCGGAGGACCGGGCGCGATGTTATGACGTCACGCCCGGCCCGGCTTTAGTAAACAAAGCCGTGATCACGGCTGGAAAGGCTGGGATCGGAATTTTTTTTTCTGATCTGTCTTTCCAGCCTGCAGGAGAGATGTGAGGTCATATTGACCCCACATCTGTC
>BLSH010372520.1:115034-128040 GCA_018402905.1 Glandirana rugosa | reverse complement strand
GTAGGACGTCCATGGACGTCCTAGACTTTGAGGGGGGATATCTGAATGGTGCCAGCAGCTAGAGGCACCATTCAGATATCATTTTTTTCAGCAGGCGATTCTGCACACCACAAGAATGATCATAGCGGCAGTTCAGCCGCTTGATCGTTCTTGTAGGCAGCGGGAGGGGACGCCCCCCCCTCCCGCCGCCATTCGGTGCTTCTCCCGTGCTGCCCGTATGATCGGCGGCAGGGAGAAGAGATCCGTCGCCGCTGGAGTGTCGTCAGGGAGATGACTGATGACCATCTGGTCACCAGTCATCTCTATAACCCTCGGAGGACCGGGCGCGATGTTATGACGTCACGCCCGGCCCGGCTTTAGTAAACAAAGCCGTGATCACGGCTGGAAAGGCTGGGATCGGAATTTTTTTTTCTGATCTCAGTCTTTCCAGCCTGCAGGAGAGATGTGAGGTCATATTGACCCCACATCTCTCCATAAAGAGTACCTGTCACGCACCATTCCTATTACAAGGGATGTTTACATTCCTTGTAATAGGAATAAAAGTGATCAAAAAAAAAAAATTTAAAGACACAGTGTAAAAATAAAAAAATAAAAGTAAAATGAATAATAATAAGAAAAAAAACAAAATTAAAGACCCCCCGTCCCTGCGTGCTCGCACGCAGAAGCGAACGCATACGTAAGCCCTGCCCACATATTTAACCGGTGTTCAAACCACACATGTGAGGTATCGCCGCGTACGATAGAGCGAGAGCAATAATTCTAGCACTAGACCTCCTCTGTAACTCTAAACATGTAACCTGTAAAAAATTTTAAAGCGTCGCCTATGGAGATTTTTAAGTACCAAAGTTTGGCGCAATTCCACGAGTTTTCGCAATGTTAAAGCATGACATGTTGGGTATCAATTTACTCGGCGTAACATCCTCTTTTACAACATACAAAAAAATTGGGCTAACTTTACTGTTTTGTATTTTTTTAATTCACTAAACTGTTTCTTTTCCAAAAAAAACGCGTTTGAAAAATTCCTGCGCAAATATCGTGTGATATAAAAAGTTGCAATGATTGCCATTTTATTCCCTAGAGTACCTGCTAAAAAAACATATATAATATTTGGGGGTTCTGAGTATTTTTCTAGCAAAAAAATGATGATTTTTACATGTAGGAGAGGAGTGTCAGAAATGGCCCGGTAAGGAAGGGGTTAAAACAACAGTAAAGTTCCCAAAATACATCAGTTGCCCATGCAGGGGGTTCCACCATTACTGTAACTTGCACAGAATAAATCAGAATACTTAAGCCTCCTGTCTTACTCTGAAACATGACTGCTTCAGGCCTCAAGCCTAGGCTTTAGGACTGCTCATCAGAGCAATACAAAGAGTTTTTTTAAGTCAAGCTCTCTTACTTACGATCCACTCGTTGCTGCTCTGTCACAGACTAATTATGCTTCCTGCAGACAAGCACACTCTGGCTGCCCCATGCAGCCTCTCTGTCTCCTGGAGAGGATTGAAGTCCTCCTGACTCCCATTCACAGACTTCTTGGCTGTTGGGTGGAACCATGAGCTTTAACTCTGGTCTATTATGAAGCCAGCCCACATATGAACAATCAGTGTGCCTGCCTCCCCAATAATCTGGCATAAACCACCAATCTTCTGAGTAGCACCGGGTCTCACTGCTACAACAAACATAGCTAGTAAAGCTTGGAACAATACTACAAAAAAGTATTCAAATGCTTTTGGCAAAGGGTGCCTCACATATCAGCCATAGACTAAAGTCAGTATGTCGGGAAGTATAACTAATGCACCTCTGTATGCTTGTAGCATTTACTAAAAAAATCAGTCATGCATTGCTTTGGCTAACAAAAATCAACCACAACACCGCAAGTCATGTACTGCACCTGAGCGGACAAATCCGATGATCTTGCTTTCCAATAATGCTGTTTGAATCCAGGTACAATTTAACATGTTTTTAGTTTTTTTTTATTTAGACTTTAACATGTGTGTTCAACTTCCCGTTTATGATTATTTACCTGTATGGACAGTGTGTTATAAAAATAATGTACAACATGTACCTGCATGATTCCATTTTAAAACGTATTCACCATGGCATATCTGCCATAGATGTGCATCTCTTACACACCCTCTGATCCAGGTTCTTAAATTCAGATGGAAATTAAATACATATGGGCAAGCGCAAATGTGCACACTTGTGCTACTGGGCAGTTTTGGGGCACTCGCGATAGCTTTAGTAAATCAGTGCTGTGACGGACCCAACCAGGACAGGGGCTTTTGGAGGGGACTGCAGGGTGGCCTCTAGCCTACTGACTATGGGCCCTGGCTTTTAAGGGAATACTACTCTTTGGGAGGTGTGTGTCTGGGGGGACCCTTGAAGTGGTCTTGCTTCAGGTTCAAGTTTCCCCAAAACACACAGACTATGGGAACTGGAGGACACATATACATTATCTCACAAAAGTGAGTACACCCCTCACATTTTTGTAAATATTTTATTATCTTTTCATGTGACAACACTGAATAAATGACACTTTGCTACAATGTAAAGTATGAGTGTACAGCTTGTATAACAGTGTAAATTTGCTGTCCCCTCAAAATAACACAACACATCCATTAATGTCTAAACCGCTGGCAACAAAAGTGAGTACACCCCTAAATGAAGATGTCCAAATTGGTCCCAAAGTGTCAATATTTTGTGTGGCTACCATTATTTTCCAGCACTGCCTTAACCCTCTTGGGCATGTAGTTCACCAGAGCTTCACAGGTTGCCACTGGAGTCCTCTTCCACTCCTCCATGATGATATCACGAAGCTGGTGGATGTTAGAGACCTTGTGCTCCTCCATCTTCAGTTTGAGGATGCCCCACAGATGCTCAATAGGGTTTAGGTCTGTAGACATACTTGGCCAGTCCATCGCGTTTACCCTCAGCTTCTTTAGCAAGGCAGTGGTCATCTTGGAGGTGTGTTTGGGGTAATCATGTTGGAATACTGCCCCGCGGCCCAGTCTCCAAAGGGAGGGGATCATGCTCTGCTTCAGTATGTCACAGTACAAGTTGGCACTCATGGTTCCCTCAATGAACTGTAGCTCCCCAGTGCTGGCAGCACTCATGCAGCCCCAGACCATGACACTCCCACCACCATGCTTGACTGTAGGCAAGACACATTTGTAATTGTACTTGTCACAGTCTGCCAGCTACCTTCCCCCATCCCTGCTCCTACCCCTCCTTCCCTGTCCCTGCCTCTGCTCCTCCGACCCCCCCCCCACTCCCTGCTGAGACCACATCCTGCAGCCTCAGCTCAGCACCAAGCAGTTGCCCCCCCTGTGGGGCCTGCATGTGGATTCCTCACATGCAGGCCCCTCACTGCCGCCGCCCGCCCCACCCCCTCCAGTCTCTTCGGGGGATTTAAAAAGCCCAGAGTGGGGGCAGTGTGTGCCTATTGTCTGCTGACCTGCTACTGGATGCAGAGCTCGCTGTGTGATCCTCTGCCTTGTGGATGACCAGCTGCCAGTTACCCCTGTGTGATCCTCTGCCTTGTGGACTACCAGCTGTCTGTTAACCCTGCGGGATCCTCTGCCTTGTGGACTACCAGCTGTCTGTTAACCCTGCGGGATCCTCTGCCTTGTGGACTACCAGCTGCCTGTTAACCCTGCGTGTTTCCCTACCCTGTGGATGATATTTGTTTCCCTGCCGTGTCATACATGACTATTGTGGACTGGTTCTTCTGTGGTCTGTAACCCAACGTTCCCCAATAAACGCGCGTGCGTCGGGTTTTGGAGTGATCTGCTTCCGTGTACTCTCTCTCTGCGCTCGTAATTCTTAACAACTGGTTGGCAGCAGCAGGACGAGAGCGCTCGAGCTGGATGATGAAGGGATACACACCATGAACACGGAGACCCCTGAGTATCGCCAATGGACAGCAAGCAGTCTCCAAGAAAGAGCCAGGGTCAGGGGTCTCAAACACAGAGGACTGAATGAATAAGGACCAGCTGGTCCAGTTGCTGGAGGAAACCAGCCAGCGGGAGGACTCGGCCATAGATGCGGGTCCGGCCCTGTCCAGTGAAGACCAGCCAGAGCCCCCTAGCCCAAGCAGCAGGAGCCCTTGGGTTGTCTGGTACAAGGAAGAAATGGCCGTCCTGGGGGCGGATGCCACCATGGAAAGAAAGCTTGCAGCCATTGAGAAGGTACAAAGAAGACAAAAGGAATGGGAGACCACCAAGGACCAAGCTATCACCCCTGTACCCGTCCCTGCGAGATGGGAGGCTCAAAGAATCTCCAGGAAGGACTTTAAGCCCTACCAGGACAATACGGGGATGTGGATGGGTTCTTTTAGGACTTTGAGCACCAATGTGAACTACTGGGGGTCCCGCCCACAGACTGGACCCGCCATGTGGTAGGACTGCTGGATGGGGGGGCCACTGAGGCTTATCGAATGATGGACCCTCTCAATAAACGTAGCTATGAGGACCTGAAAAGGGCAGTACTGGACTATTATGCTGTATCCCCAGAGGCTTATCGGGCCCAGTTACAGACCACCCCCAGGGCCCCGGAAACTTCCTTTAAAATGTTTGCACATAAGCTGTCCGTAGCGTGCCGTCAATGGCTGGAAGGGGAGAAGGCCACCTCCCCTGAGGGGATCATACAGGTCGTTCTGAAGGAACTATTTTTTTTCAAGTGCCCCCCTGAGCTCAGACAATGGGTGTGAGAGCGAACACCTGCCACCCTAGAGGAGGCTGCAGCTTTAGCAGATGAGGCCCTCTTGATCAACCAGCAGTGGAGGAAGTTCCCTTCCAAGGCACCCAGAGTTCCTAGGGTGCCCAGCCCCACCTCTGGGCCCTACATGCCACCCCATCGCCGGATGCATCCCCAAACAACACCACCCCCCCGGACCACGCTACAACCTCACTGGGCTGCCCCAAAGAGAACCCCAAGACCCACCATGGACAGACGCTGTTTTGGCTGTGGGCAGACGGGTCACTATCAGGCCAACTGCCCTGCCAAGAGAAAAACTCAGGGACCTGGCCCGCTCCCGCCAGTGCATTATGTTGAACTGTACCAGGCGCCTGAGGACCTGCCACCCCCTCCTCCAGACTGGTGTTCCCCTCCTGCGGACAGGGACACCCATCCAGGAGTCTTCGGCCTACAACCGGTTGAGCCCCCTACCTCAGTTCTCCCGGGAAAACACCTACAAGAAGTCACCGTGGATGGGCAAAAGGCAGTTGGGTTTCGAGATTCTGGGGCGTTCCTCACGATTGTGGATCCCCGAATTGTGCGCCCTGGCGCCCTCCAGCCTGGCCCCGGGATAGTGATCCAATTAGCCGGAGGCACCAAACGCTTCATTCCCCTTGCTACAGTTGACCTGGACTATGAGCTTGGGCCTAAACGCTGCCATGTAGGAGTAATAGGAGGATTACCTGCAGATGTACTTCTTGGGAATGATGTGGGAGATCTTCAGTGTCACTTCGTCGGAGCCATAACCCGAAGCCACCCAGGGGAACGAGGACCCCCAGCACCTGGATGAAAGCCCGCCACCTGTGGTGAGTGACCCGGCTCCAACTTTGGGCACTAGTGGGATCGGGACCAATTTTTAAAAGGACTTAGCCACCGATGCTACCCTGACGGGCTTCTGGTCCCGGATAGGGCTGCCGGGCCCTGATGCCAGGGACTGGATAGTGCAGGAGAATGGGTTATTATACCGGATTATAGAGACCGCTCCCGCGGGTGGACTGCAGACCCTGGCCAAACAGCTAATAGTGCCCCAACCGTTCTGGGCCCAACTGCTACACCTGGCCCATGACATCCCGATGGCAGGGCATCAAGAGAAGCTAGGGACTGAAAAAATGTTAGTTCAGGTCTTTTATTGGCCCAGGGTGTCCCAAGCGGTAGCCCACTACTGTCGCACCTGCGATGTATGTCAGCGCCACGGGAGGACTGGGGGCCAGTGAGCACCGCTGCAACCCTTGCCCATTGTGGAGGAGCCATTCCAGCGGATAGCTATCGACATCCTGAGACCATTGGCCCGCCCCAGCAAAACTGGAAAGCGGTACATCCTGACCTTGGTGGACTATGATACCCAGGTACCCCGAAGCCTTGGCCCTCTTCAGTATCACCGCCCCCAAAGTTGCCGAAGCCCTGTTTACCATATTTAGGCAGATGGGCTTTCCAGCTGAAATTCTGTCGGACCAAGGGACCCAATCCATGTCTGATCTTGTTAAGTCCCTATGGCAGACCTGTGAGGTGCGGGCTATCCGGACCACGCCCTATTACCCCCAAACTAATGGGCTGTGTGAGCAGTTCAATGGGACACTGAAGGCCATGCTGCGTGCCTTTGTTGACCAGGAACCAGACTGGGAGCGTTATCTACCCCACCTCCTCTTTGCCTACCGGGAGGTCACTCAGGAATCTACAGGATTTTCCCCATTTGAGCTGCTGTATGGGAGGAAGGTTCGAGGGCCTCTGACACTGCTGAAACAGTACTGGGAGGGCCAACTCCAGGATACCGCTGCCCCGGTAGTTCCCTATGTCCTAGAACTACGGAAACGAATGGGCCAACGTGCTACGCTCGCGGCAGCCCACCTCCAGGCGGCCCAGACCCGTCAAAAAACGTGGTATAACCGGAAGGCTCGCTTCCGCGAATTTGCCGAGAACCAACGGGTCCTCATGATTGTTCCAAATCCCCAAAACAAATTACAGTCTGCCTGGGAGGGGCCCTTTCGAATCATCAAGAAGTTGAATGAGACCAACTATGTTCTTGCACTTGACGATCGGGGCAAGCGTCAGAAAACCGTACACATTAATATGCTGAAGGAATACCATGACCGGGACCTTCCTGTCCTGCCGTCTGCCCTCTACCTCTAGAAGAAGAGGTTGGGCTCGACCTCCTGGAAGTAGTGCGTCCCTTGGCTGATGTACACCAGGTCCCCCTGGGACTTCAGCTCAGCCCAGAACAGCAGGTGTCCATGAGGACAGTTGTAAATCGCCGCGGCTCTATCTTCTCCTCCAGGCCCGGGAGGACGACACTCACCGTTCACCATGTGGAAACCTCGGGGAACCGACCCATCCAACAAGCCCCTTATCGAGTCCCAGAGGCCATCAGGAATACAATAAGACAGGAACTAAAGGAAATGTTGGAACTGGGAATTATTCAACCCTCCCAGAGCCCAATGGCCTCCCCTGTTGTCCTTGAAGGATGGCGACGTTCGATTTTGTGTTGACTACAGGCGTCTTAATGACCACATAATTAGTGACGCCTATCCCATGCCCCATATCGATGACTTGCTGGACCGTCTAGCGGGGGCCCGCTATATCACCACCCTGGACTTAAGCAAGGGTTAGTGGCAAATCCCCTTGACGCCAGAAGGGAGGGACAGCTCTGCCTTCATCACTCCCTTTGGACTGTTCGAATTCCTCAACATGCCCTTCGGGATGAAAAATGCCTCGGCCACCTTTCAGCACACAGTGGATCAGTTGCTGCAGGGCTGCCAGGACTTTGCCTGTGCCTGTCTTGATGACATCACCATCTTCAGTGAAACCTGGGAAGACCACCTCCGGCATGTGGGCACCGTCTTGGACCTAATCGCAGGGGCCAACCTCACTATCCGGCCCGACAAGTGCCAGATAGGGATGGCAAAGGTGCAATAGACACCGGGTAGGGGGGAGGTAAACTGCGCCCCGAACCGGCCAAAGTGGAAGCCATTAGGGATTGGCCCACACACCAGACTAAGAAACAGGTGATGGCCTTTTTAGGCACTGCTAACTATTATCACAAATTTGTCCCCCATTTCAGCACGATCGCCAAGCCCCTGACAGACCTCACCAAGAAAGTCATGCCCCGGATGGTGAAATGGACTCCACCCTGCCAGGTCGCCTTGGACCAGCTAAAGGAAGCCTTCTCCCGTGACCCCGTCCTGGCCGCACCCAACTACAAGCGAAGATTTATCGTCCAGACAGACGCCTCCACATATGAGCTGGGGGCTGTGCTCAGCCAGGTAAATGAGGAGGGGGAGGAGCATCCTGTGGCTTTCCTTAGCCGAAAGCTGCTGGACAGGGAGGTAGCATACGCCACTATTGAGAAAGAATGCCTGGCTATAGTATGGGCATTGAAAAAACTACAACCCTATTTGTATGGTCGGGAGTTCACTATCCTCACTGACCACAACCCCCTCACCTGGCTGAATCGGGTCTCAGGGGATAATGGCCGCCCCTTAAGATGGAGCCTGGCCTTGCAGCCGCACAATTTCACGATCCAGTACCGACGGGGCAGCGAGCACCAAAATGCAGACGGGCTGTCCCGTCAACAGGACCCGCAGTAAAATAGTGTGGCTCACAAGTGCCTCTAGGGGAACCCGGTAAGGTTCCCCTGCTGGCACTTGTAAAATTAATGGGGAGGGGTTGTCACAGTCTGCCGGCTGCCTTCCCCCATCCCTGCTCCTACCCCTCCTTCCCTGTCCCTGCCTCTGTTCCTCCGACCCCCCCCCACCCCCTGCTGAGACCACATCCTGCAGCCTCAGCTCAGTGCCAAGCAGTCGCCCCCCCGTGGGGCCTGCATGTGGATTCCTCACATGCAGGCTGCCTCACTGCCGCCATCCGCCCCACCCCCTCCAGTCTCTTCGGGGGATTTAAAAAGCCCAGAGTGGGGGCAGTGTGTGCCTATTGTCTGCTGACCTGCTACTGGATGCAGAGCTCGCTGTGTGATCCTCTGCCTTGTGGATGACCAGCTGCCAGTTACCCCTGTGTGATCCTCTGCCTTGTGGACTACCAGCTGTCTGTTAACCCTGTGGGATCCTCTGCCTTGTGGACTACCAGCTGTCTGTTAACCCTGCGTGTTTCCCTACCCTGTGGACGATATTTGTTTCCCTGCCGTGTCATACATGACTATTGTGGACTGGTTCTTCTGTGGTCTGTAACCCAACGTTCCCCAATAAACGCGCGTGCGTTGGGTTTTGGAGTGATCTGCTTCCTTGTGCTCTCTCTCTGCGCTCGTAGTTCTAAACAGTACTCCTTACCTGGTTGCCGCCACACACGCTTGACACCATCTGAGCCATATATGTTTATCTTGGTCTCATCAGACCACAGGACATGGTTCCAGTAATCCATGTCCTTAGTCTGCTTGTCTTCAGCAAACTGTTTGTGCATCATCTTTAATAGAGGCTTCCTTCTGGGATGACAGCCATGCAGACCAATTTGATGCAGTGTGCGGCGTGTGGTCTGAGCACTGACATGCTGACCCTCCACCCTTTCAACCTTTGCAGCAAAGCTGGCAGCACTCATACGTCTATTTCCCAAGGACAACCTCTGGATATGACGCTGAGCATGTGCATTCAACTTCTTTGGTTGACCATTGTGAGACCGGTTCTGAGTGGAACCTGTCCTGTTAAACTGCTGTATGGTCTTGGCCACCATGCTGCAGCTCAGTTTCAGGGTCTTGACAATCTTCTTAGCCATTCTAGGCCATATTTATGTAGAGCAACAATTCTTTTTTTCAGATCCTAAGAGTTTTTTGCCATGAGCTGCCATGTTGAACTTCCAGTGACCAGTATGAGAGAGAGCGATAACACCAAATTTAACACACCTGCTCCCCATTCACACCTAGGACCTTGTAACACTAGCAAGGCCCAGTTTGAACTTTTTCACTTAGGGGTGTACTCACTTTTGTTGCCAGTGGTTTAGACATTAATGGCTGTGTGTTGAGTTATTTTGAGGGGACAGAAATGTACACTGTTATACAAGCTGTACACTCACTACTTTACATTGTAGCAAAGTGCCATTTCTTAAGTGTTGTCACATGAAAAGATACAATAAAATATTTACAAAATGTGAGGGGTGTACTCACTTTTGTGAGATACTGTACATATTTTGGGTCTCTATGCCCAATGACTGCTTTAGACTGTGATACTCAGAGCAGATGTTTTTTCAAAAATCAATTTTATTCAAAAGGAAAAGGATACATATATTATATATATATATATATATATATATATATATATATATATCACAAAACATAGCATACATAGATCAAGTACTTCAAATGGGTAATACTGACATCCTGCAGGCTCTGTACATAGAAATATGCAGGAGAAACGAGTGAAGTTTATGAGAATCGGGGCATTTCTGATACCAGGAATGAAGGCAATGTAGCTAGATAATAGTAGATAATCCATATTGAGGGGAGACACAGGTGCATCAATTATCTACAAATCAATGCACAACCAAGGTGTCTTGTCTGGTACATACATATGAAATGCAATTAGGTACATTAACCAGAGCATGTATCAGAATGGGAAAGCCATCTGTCCAAATTTTTTGAATATTTAAGAGGGCAGCCTCTATGTTCATAGATCAGTTTCTTATAGGGTAAAACAGTATTGACCTCCTGTAGCCAATCTTGATAACTAGGGGGTGTTGATTGCTTTCATACCCTAGCGATCGTTTTTCTGGCTAAGTAAGGTCCTTCCAAGGTTGCAGTATATTTATCAATGTCTATGTCTGACAGTAGGCCTAGGAGACATAGCTTAGGGTCTAGAATGACTGGAGAGCCCTTGTCATTGTGAAGAAATTGGACCAATTGAAGCCAAAAAGTTTGTATTACAGGACAGGCCCAAATTAGATGAAAGAATGTACCAAGATCAGATCCACATAGTAGACACAGTGGGTTTCTATTCCTTTGGAACCCGGCAATCCTCTGAGGGGTAAGATATACATGATGCACAATATATAGTTGTGTTAGGTGATCGGCGTTCTAGAGGAGACCAATTTCACTCCTTCCATGATCTCATCCCAAGCTTCATCCTCGATAGCACCTAAATCTGTTTCGCACTTTGATTTGTTATTATATGTTAGGGCTGTGGGAAGGCGTATCATTGCATAGAGGGTGGATATCAGTTGTGAAGGTTCTGCACCCAGTATAACATTTAAAATAGATTGGGGGGGGGGTCAGCAAGGGATATCCTGTGGAGAATTAAGTTTGTTGTCTGAGTTGGAGGTATCTAAATAGGTGGTTAGGAAGTAAAAAGTCATCTTTCATCCTTTGGAACATTTTAGGTCCACTAGGGGTCAAAACCTGATATATATTATACCTTGATCCACCCAGACCTTGGGATCAGGGGTAGTTAACCACTCCAGTAGATCCCTATTGAACTATAGGGGTGTGGGAGTGGAAAGACATCACTTTTAGTTTCCTCAAAACAGTTCCTCAAATATATTGATGGTGGGAGGCCATGTCCTTCTTAGATCTGGAATAAGTAAGGTGTGGTGTGTTTTGCAATATGATCTGTTGGGGTGTGTATGCTGGATGGTTGGGTTTCCCACTAACTAGTGATTGGTAATGGGAGAGATCCGGTTTTTATAAAGTGATAGAAGTGTGATGCTTGGGAGGCTAGATAATAGGTCAGGCAAATCTATTCCCCCAAGGGTAGAGGGATTTTTTTTAACGTCGGCCAGGAAAGTTTGTCTACTGGATCCCCACACAAATGAGTTCAGTATGGAATCTAGGGTTTTAAAAAAATGTTGTGGTATAGGAAGTGGAGCATGCTAGATCATTAATAGCACTTTGGGGTAATATGATTTTGATATTTATGTGACCTGTTGCATCTAGTGGGAGTCTTGACCAAACTTGAATCTTACCTTTGATCAAAGCATTCAGAGGTTCTATATTAAGGGCCATATAGTCAGACAATGCACTAGTAACCACAACACCCAGGTATTTAATAGAGGAGACTCTAGCTAGTGGTAGGGGGATTAATGAAAGGGGAGAGCAGATGTTTGATATGATCAGCTCAAAGCAGTGTTGTGTCATTTTGTTAATTACTTCTTTACCATTGTGTGCCTCCTAGGTGTGCATCCCTATTGTTAATTGAGTCACCTATTGTTTCTGTATGTCTGATTATCTCTTAGAGATGTGATTAACATTGTGACCACTTTACCTCGTTATCGAACCGCTGTGGGATGTTATGTGTTTATGCTTATGATAATGTGTAATGTGCTTTGTATATCCAGGGTGGTGAACTGGGCACCTAGATTTGTTTAAGTGGCTAGTTGTTAATTAGTTCATGTTAATTGGATCACTGTTAGCTATTAGTTGCTAGATGTGGATTAGCATTATGTGTATGTTGACTGTTCCTTAACTATGTTAATTATATTCCTGTTTACAATTTATATTATTAGGGTAATGTGATCAGGCCCTACCTGCAGTTGTGTGGTGTATATATATTTTGTGAAAGTTTTCAATAAAGTGAGTTTCAGTTTGCATTTAAGCAAGTGCCGTCTAGTAGTCTTGGGTGCAATATTCAACTATAACACCTGGTTCCTGGATCCAGACTGGAGTAAGCTATATCTTTATGGAAGCACTCAAGCTGGACAGTTCCGTCACAAGTGTCATTGTCTCTAGCTACCAGGATCTTTCTAGAAAAAACAATAAAACCCATTGGTAAGATAGTTTACATTAGGCTTTTATGTGTGTATGGAAAACATGACCGGATCTAGAGGGGGGGGATGTTGGGGTGGGCTGTGTTCAGTCATGCTCTCAAGGCTGCTGTCACGTACCTGATGGTTGAGTCTGACTTATGCGGGGGCAACCTCCCTTGCGGCCCTGGTTCAAGAGCCCCTGGTAGTGGAGACAGGGAACTCTGGAGCACAGGGGACGGACGGAGACTGATGCGGAGACGGACTAGGAGACTTGGAAGATAACGGGCGTGCAACGGCTAGGACGGACATGGGCTGATGGGCGAACGGGCTTGGTGGACATGGCGTGACGGTCGGGCAATGGCTGGGCCGGACGTAGTGACTGGTAGGTGGACGTGCTCGAAGTCGCCTGGTAGTGGACAGTAGACACTGGATCAAGTCGGGAGCACGGGGGGACACGAGGTCTCAAGGGACAGAGGTGATGGTCCCCGAGAACTTGGTCCCGGCGTTCCCTCCAACGGGGGCGTATTCAGTCTGAGTTGGTAGTCCATGCACTGTCGTCGGAACTCTCGTACTGACTTGTGTCGGGTGGGGTTGTAGGGGGGGG
>BLSH010372520.1:76876-108889 GCA_018402905.1 Glandirana rugosa | reverse complement strand
AAGCATAAATGACACATCTCATTTCTCAACACCCTATTACATTTTTGAAGGTCCTGGAGCACCAGGACAATGGAATTGCCCACAAAATGACCCCATTTTGGAAAGAAAACACCCCAACGTATAATCTATGAGGCATAATGAGTCTTTTGAACATGTCATTTTTTTCCAGAAGTTTTTGGAAAATGTGGAAAAAAATGAAAACGCTTTTATTTTTACACAAAGTTGTCCATTTATATGATATTTCCAACACATAGCATGTACATAGCAAAAATGACACCCCAAAATACATTCTACTACTCCCCCCCGAGTATGGCGATACCACATGTGTGAGACTTTTACAGGTGATGTTTACTCATGGGTGTGACAGTCACTGACAGGTGATTGGCGATGGGCACTGATGGGTGACTGGCGGTGGTCACTGCTGGGTGACTGGCTGTGGTCACTGATGGGTGATGGGTGTCTGGTGGTGGTCACTGATGGGTGAGGGTGTCTGGTGGTGGTCACTGATGGGTGATAGGTGACTGGCCATGGTCACTGATGGGTGACGGGTAACTGGCGGTGGTCACTGATAGGTGACGGGTGACTGGCTGTGGTCACTGATAGGTGATGGGTGACTGGTGGTGGTCACTGATGGGTGACTGGCGGTGATCACTGATTGGTGACGGGTGACTGGCGGTGATGGGTGATGGGTGACGGGTGGTGGTCAGTGATGGGTGATGGGTGACTGGCGGTGGTCAGTGACGGGTGACATGCCACGACATGCTCCCGATCGCGCACGCCGTGCGAACGGCGGGCGTGCCGTTTGTGATCAGCTGTGACTTCGTCACAGCCGATCACGTGGTGAACAGCCATAACCAATGGCTGTTCACCCCTGTCGGTGAAGCGGCGTGTCCTGGGGACACGCCGACACCGACAGAGCCGGGATGCGCGCGCCCGATCGCGCGCAATCCCGGCTTAAAGGGAGGACGTCATATGACGTCCACCCGCTGGGAGAGCAGGGCCGCTCCGCCGTCATTTGGCTTTTTTATGAATATATACACATATGCAACATGATTTTATTTAAAGCATAGAAAAAGTTATATTTTATAAGAATATGGTTGTACACATGGTTTTTGCCCATCCCCCAGGTTCAACATAGCTGTGTACTGTATTTCATCATCTCATCAGGGAGGGGGGCGTTAGACTGAGAGTTGGGCTGAAATTCATTTGGTCACTAGAGATAGGACTACAAGTCAAATAATAACCTTAAACCAGCCCTTTTTAGGAAGGAGGGGGTCTGGATTTTAGGAGTAAAAGCTGTGGACAAAGCTTTTGAGGCAGATTTTGTGGGCACGAGGAGTCTTATACAGACATGCAAACTCCCTCCTCTCCTAATATTTCTGCTATGCACAAACCTGGAAAGGGGTGAATCAAAGCAAAAGACCCCCTCCCTCCACACTCCCTTTATTGTAGGTAAACCTACTGGGAGCTATTGTGCTGTTTTAACCCTGTCAGTGATTACCTCTTTGCATTGTGCATACAAAAGGAGTATTAGGGAATGCTACAGAAACAAAGAAACTATCAACACTTTTTTGGTACAAAAACAGGGCCGTCTTTAACGTGGTGCAAAAGGGGCAGCTGTCCAGGACCCAGTCGTTGTTGTGGCACCCAAGCTTAGCTGCCCCTTGAGCTTGTGCTGCCCATACTTGCAAACTGTCACGGACTGCCTGTTCTGCCATGCTCTTATCCTGTTCTGCATCCCGGAAATCAGAGCAGTGATTGGGACAGCTTACAGGCATTTCTCTCATTGCTGCCCACTGTCTGCACATCGAGACTGGAACCTCTGCTCCCTACCTCACTCCCCAGTCAGTTCAGGCATGAGGCCCGAGCCTCCTGGCTATTTCTGTTTGAGTGGGTAGGATGGGGAGGTGCCCAGCCACTGAGAACGCGCCCACCTGGAAGAGGATGGAGGGAGGAGAGCTGAGCAAAGGGAGCCAAGCTTGTCCGGAGGTAAGCTCAGCTAGCAGTACATCGTGGAGTAGCCTGTAGGCATCTCTATGCTAAGTCTGCGAGGAAATGCAGCTTGTCATAGAAGTGCTTGCCTGTTAGATGACAAAGGTGAACATAGCATCTTCTTTCTCATGCAACACTGAGAAATTAGGCTCCCCTGGTGTGTGCATATCTAACCCCCCTGGTGTGTGCCCTCCCAACCCACCCCTCCGGTGTGTTCCCTCCTGACCCCCTCTGATGTGTGCATTCCCGACCTCTCTGGTGTGTGCATTCCCAACCCCCCCTGGTGTGCCCTCCCGACCCCCCCTGATATGTGCACTCCTGACCTCCTGGTGTGTGCATTCCAGACGACCCCCTGGTGTGTGCCCTCCTGACTCCCCCGATATGTGCACTCACCCTCAGGTGTGTACCCTCCCAACCCCCATATTGTGCCTTCATGACCCCACTGATGCGTGCCTCCCCACTCATCCTACCGTGCCTCCTTACCCCCCCTGTAATTTACCCTCACTCCCTACAGTGCGCCCTGTGCTCTCCTGACCCCCTTTACTGTGCCATGCTGACCCTCACCCCCATACCATTCCCTCTTGACTCCCTGTCCTCTGCCCTTGTGATGCCCAGTCCTCTGCCCTGGGGACAACCAGTCCTCAGCCCTAATGATGCCCAGTCGTCCTGCCCCACTGACCCCTATACATTGTCCTGTTGCCCCCTGTCTTCTACCCTACTGGCTTCTTACTGGCCCTGCTACTTTTTGGATTGTCGCCCTGACTTTTTTTTGGAAAAAAACTGTATCTGGACCTCCTTAGCAGTAGTGTGGGGCTTAATTTTTTTACATTCCATTTTCGCTAGGCCTTGCTAGTTAGAGGAAGTAAAATTCCATACATGCCTTGTACCTATAGGTGATCCTATAATAAGGCTTAACTATAGGTAGTGTAAATATCTCCTAAACGTGCACCGTTTAGGAGATATTTACATTACATGCAGCCAGTGACATCACATGCTCTCCGAAGGAACTGACACCGATGCCGTTCCTTCAGAGCACTGTGCTGTGAATGGAGGCTCCTGCGTGCATGCGTGGAAGTGACGTCATCACGGCTTTGGCCAGTCACAGAGCCGGGGTTCGCAAACCCGGAAGCAAGAAGGGTGAAGATGAGAGCCCCGGCAGCGCTGACATTGCGGCACTAGAAGAGCTTTGTTTTAAGTGAAGTTTCACATAATATGCTAGTATGCAATGCATACTAGCACATGACTTTATTCAACCGCTTTACTTTCTTAAAAAAAGAAGGGTGCTGCATCCAAGTGATCTTTGATCTCTTACATGTTGTTTAGGTAGATCTTCACCTCTGAAAGGTTGCCTACTATTGCATTAAAGTAAAAAGTTTAATATATATATATATATATATTACAGTATATATCATATGTGATATATTTGTACATTGTAATCCTCCCCCCTTATGCCTCTAACAATTGCAAACGATATAATCGATCCTCATAGCTTAGGTCCTCCATCACCCTCATTCATTTTGTTGCCCTTCACTGAAACTCTTTCTAATTTAAGTAGTTGTACCTGAGGACTGGTGACCAAAACTGAACTATACTGTATATTCTAGATGAAGATGGACCAGTGGTTTGTAAAGGGGTAGAATTGATTTACGGTACCTCTGTAATGTATGACCTTTTTACTGCATGAGAGTAGTCTTATGGCTTTGTTAGCTGTGGCTTGGCATTGCATAATAATGCTAAAGCCCCGTACACACAGGCCAAAATCAGCTGGTACAGTAGAAACCGTTTAACATTTAGCCCCCTGTGTGTACAGGTCCTTGTTTGACAGAAGCTGATCTCAGGGCCGGCTGCTGTTGAACGAGCATGCTGGAAAACTAACAGCCAATCGGCATCCAATCAGTGCTCACAGCCAATGGCTGCAAGCATTGATCATTGTGTTACTTTGCTGGATGTGGGCCTGTCTCTTTGCTTGATGCGAGCCTGTCTCTTTGCTTGATGGGGGCCTGTCTCTTTGCTTGATGGGGGCCTGTCTCTTTGCTTGATGGGGGCCTGTCTCTTTGCTGGATGCGGGCCTGTCTCTTTGCTGGATGCGGACCTGTCTCTTTGCTGGATGCGGACCTGTCTCTTTGCTGGATGCGGACCTGTCTCTTTGCTGGATGCGGACCTGTCTCTTTGCTGGATGCAGACCTGTCTCTTTGCTGGATGCGGACCTGTCTCTTTGCTGGATGCGGGCCTGTCTCTTTGCTGAATGCGGGCCTGTCTCTTTGCTGGATGCGGGCCTGCTGAAATCGCCTGGAAGTGCCTCTGAGCTTTCTTTGGTAAGTGCTGGATATTTCTAATGTTTTGTGCATTTTACTACATTGCTGTATATTAACACATTCAATTCAAATAACTTGTATACCCTCCTAAGTTATACTTGGTTACCTGGGAGTTAATTCATTAAGCGTTAAATAGCACTGATGAAAAAGCGGTAAAATAATGCATGAGCAAACAAATGTGCAAATTTTCTGCGGTAAAGTTTCAATAATGCATTATTTACTGCTCCCCCCCAAAACCATACCAGGCCACATGCCCTCAACATCGACCCCAGCATGCTCCTGGCTGATGTCGTCACAAGGGGCGGGGGCCATACTTTATTGATAAAATTAGTCTTACTCACATTTAACAGGTAAAATTTAAGCAGGTAAATAACCACGGCACGGTGCATGGGTTAGAGATGGCAGCGGGTGACGTCATCAATAGTATAGCTCCTCCCCCCGTAAGCGTTACGTTCCACAAACGACTTCAGCGGGGTGGAGCTGCAACATCACCCCTCTCAAGAAATACCCGAAGGAAGTAGTCATGACAACAAAAAAATGCCTAGTCCAGCGGCGTGTCACGGAGTCAGCACAGAATCTTCAGCTCTACAGCGACACCAGTAGTCATCAGTTTCACTACACCACCTCAATGTGCTGCCTGGCTCCTCCGCATTACACAACAAAATCAAGCTGGTTACCTACAACCAAATGAAGCCATACACACAGGACCAGCCTGTGTGTATCAATCAACATATCAATCCCATTATGAAGAAGCAAAGGCACCCAATAATCTGTTGACCGGTTCCCGACCGGCTACCGCATATTTAGTGCGGCAGTCTGGCGCAGCTAGGTGGCCAGAGCGCGCCAGTGGCAGCACACTCTTATGCCCGCCGCACTCTGGAGGAGTGTGCTCATGGCTCGGGCGGACCCTATGTCCGCCAGAGAAATGCGATGACCTGCCAGAGGGAAAGAACTGGGAACCGCCGATGTAAACATAGCGGTTCCCCATTTTGTAAGGCAACATGTAAGAGATCTACTGATCCCTCTCACTGGGATCAGTTAATCTCTTATGCATCTGACAGCCCAGCCCCCTCACAGTTAGAACACGCCTAGGGAACACAGTTAACCCCTAGATCTTTTGTTTCAAAATTGTCGCACTCTTTTTGTTTATAGCGGTGATCAGAAATGACACAGAGGTGACCAAATACCACCAAAAGAAAGCTCTATTTGTAGGAAAAAAATTAGTTTGGGTACAACGTCGTAGGACCGTGCAATTGCCAGTTAAAGCGACGCATTGCTGAATCGCAAAAAGTGCACTGGTCCTACAGTGGGAAATCCTTCAGGGGGTGAAGTGGTTAAACAGCCAACAATGGGCACAGATCAACCGCATAAAGTAAAAATATACTTACCCCCAAATAACAAAGGGGACATATAAAACATATATACAATTAAAACCTAATGAGAACTACAACCGCTGCCATCCCTATTACAAGATTCATAAAATATATATATATATATATATATATATATACACACACACATACACGCACAGTCCATGTTACACATACAAATAGCAAAAACAAAACTACACAATAATTCATGATAAAAAAACGCCATGAAAATGTAAAAAACGATGAACCTAAAAAGCCCTTAAGAATAAAAATATCTTACATTTTAAACTGATGCTAATTTTAAAGGATATTTAGTAAAAATTAATCTGTCGGAAATAAAGCAATTTAGGTCAAAGTCGACATTCAACCCATCTGGAACTAAAATCTTGGCTTCAAAAATACAGAAAGATTCTCTCTGACTCAGGTGGCGTATAAAATTTCCACTCCTCCCAGTGCTTAGTGAATTTTTCAATACCCCAGAATTTTAGTACATGGGGATCCCTATTGTGACATAATCTGAAGTGTTTATACACACTATGTGACCGGAGTCCCTTCTTAATGTTGTTCACATGTTCACCTATACGTACAGTAAGGGATCTGGAGGTCCTACCTATATACTGCAGCCCACAACTGTTTATAGATCACCCACTTGCGCTGCACTTCCTTTGTGTTTTATAATACTCCCCCGTGAGGCCATCTGGGCCAGGGGCTTTGTTGGAAGGCAATTTATTGATGGTATTTAGAATTTCTTGTTTTGTAAAAGGGGCATTTAGTTGGTCAAGTTGTTGGGCTGATAGAGACGGTAATTTTATGGTTTTGAGAAACTGGTCTATGTCATCGGAGGAGGGCTGATATAGCTCCTGGTCATTGGCTAGGTTGTATAAATCACTATAGTAGGCGCTGAATGCATCAGCTATTTTTTGCGGATCGGAAAGTTATTTGTTTGGAGTGGGGGTGGATTATATAGTCTATTCTTGACTTAATGCGGCATCCCTTTATGCGGCTTGCTAAGGCTTTACCAGCTTTGTTGGAAGTGGAGTATAGAGAGGCTTTGAATCTACTTTGCATTTTAAAGAATTTATTCAGCAGGATTGTGCGGAGTTCCAATCTAAGTTTGAGAATTTCGTGCGTGTGGGGCGAATTCGTGTCCGCTTTTGCTTTTTTTTCTAGATCCGCAATTTGTGCCAGAAGAGAATCTACCTGCCGCGCTCTCTCCCTTTTGATCCTGGAACATATTTGGATCAGAATGCCTCTTATAAAAGGTTTGTGTGCGTTCCACACCACAGCATGATCCCCTACCGACCCCTCATTAATCTGGAAATATTCCATTAATTGCTTTGAAAGAGTGGCAGAGTGAGCTTCGTTCCTAAGAATAGAGGTGTTAACTCTCCACATTGTGATCGGAGTTTGTGTTTTCGAGTCATTCACCGTAATGCTAATTGGGGCATGGTCCGACCATGACGTGGTGTGAATCTCAGACGCTTGAGTATTCTGTAACATGTTTCTGTCCACTAGAAATAAATCTATGCGGGAGAAAGTTCTGTGGACTGGGGATAGGTAAGTATAGTCTTTCTCAGTGTCATGGTGGCATCTCCATACGTCGTATAGTTCGTGATCTCTGATAAACTGATGTAGAGTGGTGTCCCTTCTTTTCTTTGGGGCAGATGAGTCAAGTTGGGCATCAGGCACCGAGTTAAAGTCTCCACATATTATGGTGTAGCCTTCTTGTTTATTCTTAAGAATACGCATGACTTTATGCAGAAATTTGAGCTGGTGCCTATTAGGTGCGTAGACATTCATAATGGTGTATAAGGAGTCATTTAAGGAGCAAGTGAGAATGATGTACCTGCCATTGGGATCTGTTGTTATGCTGCGTAGCTGAAATTTCACAGAGTTCCTTACCGCTATCATAACTCCTTGTTTCTTAACTTGGAAGGAAGCAAAAAAGATGTGGGGAAAGTCTTTGTGGGTACACTGAGGCTGGGCATCTCTTTGGAAGTGCGTCTCTTGAGCGCATATTAGATCACCTTGTAGGTCTTTGGCAGTTTTCCAGAGACTACTTCTTTTAACTGGGTGATTGAGGCCATTGGTATTTATGGAAAGAATTTTGAAGGGCATCGTATGTCTTTGAGTGTGCAAGAGTGTGTTGTCGACTTACTTTGGGTGATGGTTACCGTGATGAGTTGCTTGGTTGAGCTCGTAGATGTTCTGAGGTTGCTGGGCTGTAGACGGATTTCCGCTTCGAGTGTCTCCTGGATGTCGGACTCGGGACCGAAGAGTCAAGGATACAGCAACAATTGAAAAATAAGAAATATTTAAAAAGGACCAACAGAAAAAAACTGATGAGGAAAATACACGCTTATACTGTATCTCAAATAATGGAGGGGCAATTACTGCAAAGTCCTCCTTGGGGGGGTAAACAGTTTCTATCAACGGTGCCTAGGCCGGTCAGTGTGACAGTCGCACCAAATTAACTATAGTGGTAAGAACCCTTATGTTTCCTTGTTGTGGGTGTTGCCAGCAAATTTATCTCTCTGCGGTAGGGGGCGCTTAGGCATTGAGAAAGGATTAACATCTTGTGGAGGATCAATAATAATGCCCCATTGAAATAGCAACTTCATTCCTTCAGCAAGAGAGGAAATAGTGTGATTTGTTCCGTTTTTTGTTATTATAAGAGTGGCTGGGTATCTCCATTTGTATGGAACTTTGTGGTTGTTCATGGCTTTGGTCACTGGGCTCAGCTGTCTGCAAAGTTGAAGGGTGTACTTCGACAGGTCTGGGTACAGTTGTATGTTCTCAAAAGGCGCCGGAGGACACGATCGTTCCCTGATTTCTCTCAGCAATTTTTCTTTTATGTGGAAAAAGTGCACCCTCATAATTACATCTCTAGGTACAGATGCTGCCAGGTGAGGTGGTTTAGCTATCCGATAGATCCTGTCTATTAGAAGTTCCACAGGTTTAGCATCTGGAATAGTGGCCGCCATCAGGTCCCTGGCATATTGGTTAAGTGCTGTTGGAGGAACGGTTTCTGGAATCCCTCTCAGCTTTATATTATTTCTGCGGGACCTGTCCTCTAAATCTGAAAGTTTGGCCTTAATCCACTGATTGTCCTCTAGTATCTTGTCATTAGAGTCCACTAGTGCATTGATGGTGTCTGTGCTGTCCGCCATTTTATGCTCTATGTATGTGACTCTATCATCAAGGCTATGAATATCAGCATTGAATTTAGAGATCATAGAGGACAGGTCTGTGAGTAGTGAAGCTTGCAGGGCCAGTAGCATGTCTTTTAATGTCGTATCGACTACAGGCTGTCCTGTAGTCGGGAAGGCCGCCATTGAAGATTGAAGTGCCTGATTAGCCTGTAAGGGGTGAAATGGCACCGCTGCGTGAGGAGATGGTGGCGGTGACTGTAGCCGCATTCTTGTTTTAGCAGGACTGCCACTATTAGGACTGTCTTTGGTGAGTTTTTTAAGTGGTGTTGGTGGGGGTGAATTACCTGGAGAATCCCTGGCTTCGTCCGGGAGATCAGTGTACGCTTCGGTGTTCCCGCTGGGCCCTGCAGTGCCATCTTGCTTAGGCCTCATCTGAGGTGATGGTTTATAGAAGAATTCCGTCAGTTTCTGTGGACGGTCTGCTCCCTTTCGTTTCCCGGACATTCCTGAGCTGTACCGCGATGTACGGGCGTCTTGTCCCGGTATGCTGGGTTGATGCAACGGCTCTTTTCCGTTATTTTACTTCACTGACCGGCGGAGCTACACTATTAAGCGGCCATACTCGTGCGCCGTCAAGCCACACCCCCTTCCTTTGTGTTTTAATTCACATTTATTTTTCTATTTTTTAATAAAGGAATTGTCAATAACGGTTTGTGTTTCTTTATTTCTTTTTGACACACTTTTTGGTAAATTTGTTTTTAAAACTGACCAGAGCTGTGGGTAAGAGGCCCTCGTCTCCATCAACTTGGGGACAAGGTGCTTTGGGATGGGCATGTGGCCTGGCATGGTTTGGGGGGGGGGGGGGCTTGCTTGTTCCCTATCTTAACCTGACCTGCCGGGCTGCATGCTCAGATAAAGGTCTGGTATGGATTTCGGGTGGGGATGCCACACTTTTTAAAAAATTTTGGCATACGGTTCCCCTTGAAATCCATACCAGACCCCCAGGAAAAGTCTCACCAGCTGGTGGCGCTGTGGCTCAGAGATCCATGGGCTGCAGTTCCAGTATCCACAAGCAGATGTCAGTAAAGTGCTCACCTGTTTGTGGCATTGTGGCTCCTGGATCCATGGGCTGCAGTTCCAGTGTCCACCAGCGGGTGTCTCCCAGCAATCAGAAGCTCATGAGTCATCACCTGATGCTCGTTGCAGGAAGGATATTTAAAACCCGGCCTGCCATGTGCTTAGTGCCTTGGTGTTGGTCTCTATGTGCCCCTGACCTGTGATCCTAAATCCTGAATCCTAAATTCTGTGTCTGTTCATGGACCCCTGTCTTGCAGCCTGATCCTTTCCCACCTGCTCTCTCCATCATCTGTTCCCTGTTCCTGCCCTGTCTTGCTCCCAGCTCCCTCTCACTGATCTCCTGTGTATGACCCTGGCTTGGCTACATTTACGGTTTGGCATTTCCTTATTCACTGTATATACTTTGTTTAGGCAGTGTTCTTTGTGTGTCACTATTTTGTTATTTGGCTGCTTTACACTGTTTGGTATATTGGAGGTGCGTTTACATCACTATCCACTTATAGTTTAAATGATATTATTTACACTACTTGTGCCTGGCATTCTCTGTTGCAGTTCACACATCTCTGGTCATACCAGTTGCTGACAACGTGGTTTCGTTTTTTTAAAAATAATTTTTAATTGCAGGCATGTTTTCTTTATATTCTGTTGTCAGCGAGTTATCCGTCGTTAATAAAGCGGTGGCCGGCTTCCCGGCACGCTCCTTCGCAACCAGCTATTGTCAAATATCAAATTAAATAATCTGCAGATTTATATTTCAATTGAATATGGATTTAAATGTTTTCATATGGAACAAAAAAAAAAAAATAAATAAATGTTTTCATTTTTATATAGCTTGTAGGAAGTAGGTACCAAGAATATTGACCCAATGATTTAACCATGAACTTTTTAATTTTGAGCTTTTATGGTCGATATTTATCAAAATATATTTCAGACTTTATTTGGTTTAATCATGGTTTTTTATCACAATTCATTAATAATTGTACCTGGTTGCAACTGCATAATGATTTCTAGGTATAGAGAGAACTACTTGGTAAAGTTTTTTTTTTAGTTTATTTGATCAATTTATGTTTAATTGTCATGATTTCTGAAGAATGTTCATTAAGATTGTTTGCTTTCAGCCATTAGAGTGGAGTAGGTCCTCGGTAATATGGCCGCTACTTATTCATTGATAGACCATGGCAATTCAGGGGCACTTATTCAACATTTACTGCTTTGTGTTCACATCCAGGCTATGGTGTTCAGGAAGGGGAACAAGGACTGGAGTAGGGGATCAGCAGATATCACACAGTGTACAGTGTGAGAGTAATACGGCAGGATGACAAGCAAGGCTTGAGTGAGGACTGAGCAGAAAACTGAACGACGGAGAATCAGCAGAGTGGGTTATCAGATCAGCAGAGCAGGAGATCAGCAGAGCGGAGGATCAGAAGAATATTCGCAGAAAGGAGTTTCAGTACAGCAGCCGATCCGCAGAGTTGGGGCGAGGGGGGGGGATAGTTAGTAGTGGTAGTCTGGGTAGGGGGGAGCACTACTCAGTGGGTGTGGTGTTACTACTTAGTAGAGAGAGGGATACTACTACTGAAGGGGAAGGAGGAGTACTACTGAGTGTGCGTGGAGGGGGGGGGGTGCCACTGAGCAGTAGAGATACTGTGTGGGGGTAATGATATTACTGTGCCAGAAAAAAGCTGAGCGGGGGATCTGCTGAGCCAGGAAACTGCAGAGAGGGGAATTTACTAAACCAGAGGTACTACTGAGCCAGAGAACCGCTGACTGGTAGATGTACTGAGCTTCAAAAAAAAAATCACAAAAGCCTTAAAAAAACTTAAAAAAAGTGCATGTTAAAGTGGTAGGTGCTTTAATGTATGTTACTAATCAACACAATCTATCAATCTAATGTTGTTCATCATCTACATTGCAATTGGCGTGTTCTGTAATCTAACCATTTTAAAATGATTTTCTGCCTCTTTCAGTAGATTTTTATATAGATGGTTTTTGGAGAGCAGCGTAGGCATATTTTGCCACTACTACAAGCAATAACTTTTTAGCCTGTCCAACAGACTTAGATTGTCCAACATCTTAGATTGATTATTGATTATTGGATCATCACTGCGTCCAGACTCCAGCCAAAGACAGTTGGCTTGGGTGACTGTCATCTTTTGTTTATAGGAAACTGCTGCTGAATTACATTTTAAAATGTGTGCAGTTTTATGAATTCTGCATTAATTTCAGCCCAGCTTTGTGAACTTGCCTGGGTTCACACCACAGCATGCTCCGGCTCACAGTAGGTGTACAGTGCGTCCCCTTTCACTGTTTCAGGTCTGATTTCAGTCCGAATTTTGGGATGAATTCAGACCTGAAACGGACCAAAAGGCGCACAGGACCCCTGTGCAAATTCGCACCGGAGCTGCTGCAGAGATGTTTGAACCGGCTCTATAGAGAGCCGGTCACAATCTCCTGCTATTGCGAATTGGATGCAGGGAACCACCGTCCCCGCGAGCTCGCGCAGCAAAGAAACCGCATACGTAAGTAGCGCCCACATATGAAAACGGTGTTCAAACCACACATGTGAGGTATCGCCGCGATCGCCAGAGTGTGAGCAATAATTCTAGCAAAAGACCTCCTCTGCACCTCTAACCTGGTAACCGTTAAAAAATTTTAAAGCGTTGCCTATGGAACTTTTTAAATACCGGACTTTGTCACCATTCCGCGAGTGCGCGCAATTTTCAACCGTGCCATGTATGGTATCTATTTACTCGGTGTAACATCCTCTTTCACAATAAACAAAAAAAATTGGGCAAACTTAGTTTTATTTTTTAACTCAAAAAAGTAAAATTTTTCCAAAAAAATCACGCTTGAAAGACCGCTGCGCAAATACCGTGTGACAAAAAGTATTGCAACAATTGTCATTTTATTCTCTAGGGTGTTTGAAAAAAATATATAATGTTTGGGGGTTCTAAGTAACTTTCTAGCAAAAAAAATTTTTAGCTTGTGACCACCAAATGTAAAAAAGTGGCCCGGTTGGTAAGTGGTTAAGTCCTGCTAGATCACTTCAGGCTGGCCTTTTTTTGCAGGTATACCTATGTAAAACGGTAAATAAGTGCCTATACTGTTTAAAATCCAGTAATACTCTGTCTCACCCTGCTCTGCACATGCTCAGTTGCTCTCCATTTTTAGGCACTACCGAATTTGTAGAGGTCGGGTTTAGTTTCACTTTGATTTACTGCTGTTCAGGGGCTCTGGGCGTCAGCAAAATGGCAGCGTTCAGCAAGAAGAAACAGTAACAATGCTGGAGGCAATTTACAGCATACTAATAATGGTATCATAATTATCAATGTGGAATGTATGTTCCTTGCTAACGAACATTATTTTTTATCAAGTTATTATGGGTAAAGTCCTGCTTTAATATTTTATTTTTCAGAAATGAGTCCAGTTAACTCAAATGTCCTTGAAAGAATGCTTTACAGTCTTGAAAGTCAAATCAACAGCACACGGAAGCGAAGTCGTAGACATGCAAGTGATAATGATTACAACATTGAAGTTCTGCTTGGAGTAGATGACTCAGTTGTTAGATTTCATGGAAAAGAATATGTACAAAAATATCTTTTGACGCTTTTAAATATTGTGAGTGGTTTATTTATTTTTAAATTACTTTTTATACTTCATTCGAACAGGGAAAACAAAAACTTTCCTGACAGACTCCATGGCGGCATACGTGTGGGTTAAGCCCCGCCTCTGCTACCCTATAGGACTCCACTCTCATAAATCTTTGCTCTGAGCAGCATGCCGTGTTCGTTTTTTGTCCTCTGTAGGACCAATGTGAAGGTCCTCCTACCCGGACAAAACTCCTGTCATGTACACGGCCGAGGGGCGACCTGAGGGAGGTCCCAATTCTCCTATAAACCCTAGCTACAAGCAGGGGATGGAGGGGGTAACAGGAAGGAGTCTCTGTGGATCCTGGCCATTGGCCTTGAATGCAAAGTATGGCCAAGTAACCTAGCTATTAGCAGGTGGCCTGTTTTACCCCAAGAAAGACCGGCATGGGCATGTTAACTTGGCTGTCGGGTCATGGCATGGAGCGGTGAGTTTGTTCTTTTATTAATGGCAGCCTTCTCTGTGCCGTTTTTGTGTGCCTGTGTCCCTGTCTTCCTATGGTCAGTGCTCCAGTCTGTTTGGCTACAGGCATGGCGGCTGGTTCTTCCTGTGTTCCAGCCACCGTTCGCTTCCGGGTTCGGCCTTGCGGCCATTCTGCATTGCGTCAAAATGGCGGCGGCCGCACTTGCGCACTGGCGCCAAGGCCGGCTCGGCGCTGACGTCACTCGGGGTGCCTTATTTGAATGAGCTGGAAGCCTGCAGATGCTGGGAACGTCTTGCGGGCTTCAGCGGCACCTTCCCCAGGCTCTGTCCCTTCAGTTTGGAGGTAAGGAGAGGGGATGTCTCCGGCTCTATGCATGGGGATTAAGATTGCTGTGGTTGACACTGTCCTTCTGATGTTACAGCGACATGGAATCTCCCAGATCCAGAGACGCGTCACCGCCTGCCTGTGGCCAGCCCTCTGGCAGCAGGTACTTGAGGGGGGCCTGCTGGGGTGGTTAGGGCATGGGGGGAGGGTGTCTCTGAGTGTTCTCTCACTGTGTATTCTCTGTGTCTTTTGTATTTTCATTTTTTCATTTCAGCTCATCTAAATCCAATCGTCATCGTAGCTCACAGTCCCATAGCCGATGCTCATCTTCTAGATCCAGGCACCATGCCTCACCTTCCGGGTCTAGGCACCAGAGTAGAGACTCGGCAAGCCCTTCCTCTGCACACCCAGGTCGACCAGCGGAAAATGTCTGTTGGAAGTGCAGTGACCAGGTGCCGATGGGCAAGTCCCTCTACGATCACTGCTACGCTAAAGCGGTGGGTGAAAAAGGTGGGTCAGACCAGTTAAAAACCCTGGTAAAGAAGGCCGTCAGAGAATCCCTAAAGGAGTTGGAGTCCGGCAACACCCACGACTCACCCGCGGGGCCTTCATACTCTCCAGCAAAGGGATCACAGACACAGGACACTTGGGGGTCTTCTCAACCTAGCCACCTGTCCGTACGCTCGGATAGCGACTCAGAGATGGAGGAGTCCTACGGGGGATTTGACTTTGCGTTGGTATCTCCCTTGGTAAAAGCAATAAGAGATGCCCTAAAGTGGGAAGATCCAGTGGCTGCCCCCTCCAAGCAAAGGAAGTACTTCAGACAATTGAAGAAGGGGCGGGTTAGCTTCCCTTTTCTGTCTGAGCTGGGGGAAGTTATCTCTGAAGAATGGAGTAAAGTGGAGAAAAAGAACTCCGTGCTGTCAAAAGTGCTGAAGATGTACCCCTTCAAGGAAGAAGAGGTGAGAAACCTGGAGTCGGCTCCTCTGATCGATGCGGCCATAATGAGATTGGTCAGACATGTCACTCTTCCCTTGGAAGACCGTTTCCTTCAGAGACGCTCTGGATAGGAGGATTGATGCTGACCTGAAGCGGGCCTACCTCACAACAGGCATGGCCTGTAAGCCGGCCTTGGCGTTGGCAGCAATGTCCAAGGCCATGGAGCTATGGACTGAAAAAGTGGATGAGACACTTCGGAATGTCTCAGAAGACGTAGCCAATGGGTCCCCAGTTTAGGAGCTGAGACTAGCCTCCACCTTCGTGGGGAGGCGTCAATTGATATTATTCGTCTGGTAGCTTGCGTGATGCTTCTTGCCGTGACCGCCAAGCGGGCCTTGTGGCTTCGTCCTTGGCTGGCGGATCCTGCTTCCAAACAGGTGTGGTGTCGGATCCCTTTTGATGGTACTTCTCTGTTCGGCAATAAATTGGATTCTGCCATAACCCGAGCCACCGGGGGTAAGTCAGGATTCCTTCCCCAGTACCGGCGAGGCCAGGGCCAGAGAAGAGGCTTTGCAAGGAAACAAAGTCAGGATTGGGCCAGGGAAGCTTGTGCCTACAAGCCAGGCCAGGAGTTTTCAAGGCCAGCAAAAAGGTGGCGAAGAGTAGAACA
Source organism: Glandirana rugosa (assembly GCA_018402905.1). Classification (NCBI taxonomy): domain Eukaryota; kingdom Metazoa; phylum Chordata; class Amphibia; order Anura; family Ranidae; genus Glandirana; species Glandirana rugosa. Next base: position 92,978 of record BLSH010372520.1, on the reverse strand, counting down.
TCAGGGGACAGGGAAGCTTCAAAGTCCTTTTGAGATTGGGCCCGTCTAGACAGGCCAGGTGGGGGCTCGCCTTTTCCACTTTCGGCATGTCTGGGCGGCCTCGATCCAAGACTTCTGGGTTGTCAAGACGGTCTCAGTAGGCCATGCTTGGTCCTTCAGCGGGACCCCCAGAAGCTGATTTGTCCTTACTGCTCTTTTATCAGTAGAAGAAAAAAAGCAGATCCTACTGGACTAAGTAGAATTGTTATTGGAAAAAGGCGCCGTCATTCTCGTCCCTGACAGCGAACGAGGCCCGGGGATTTATTTTCCTCTCTTTATGGTGCAAAAGAAAAATGGCACCTGGAGGCCAGTCATAGACCTAACCTTCCTGAATCGCTTTATCAAAAAGGAGAGGTTCAAGATGGAGACGTTATCCACAATCCAGCAAGCGGTCCAACCTGGGGACTGGATGATCTCAGTAGATCTGATGGACGCATATTTCCATGTGCCAGCAGAAGCAGCCTTCCAGAAGTTACTGCGGTTCGCCATAGGGCGGCGTCGCTTGCAATTTACCTGCCTTCCCTTCGGTTTAAAGACTTCACCACGTGTATTTTCTAGTGTCTTGTTGGCCGTAGTGGCCCTGCTGAGGACCAGGGGGATGCCCCTCCATCATTATTTGGACGATCTCCTCCTATTGGCACAAGACAGGGACCAGTTGTTGGTTCACAGGAGACAAGTCATCACCGCCCTTCAGGACTACGGGTGGATCCTAAATGTAGAGAAGAGTCAGTTGAAACCTTTGCAGTCCCTGATATTCCTCGGGGCTCTCTTCAGTATGGAAAAGGGCACCATTTCCCTACCGGAAGAGAAGATTGTGGTGGTTCCAGATCGGATTCGTCCAGCCCTCTCCTCCACCCACCTCACTGCTCTCCAGTGCCTGAAGATCATCGGTACCATGGTAGCCACGATCCCCATGGTGAAATGGGCTCAATGGAGGATGCGGGCCTTCCAGAAAAGCCTTCTACAGCAAAGGTGCTCAGACGACAAGGGCCACGCATTTGCATCACTTCAACCATGAGGTGCTCTCTCCTCTGGTGGCTCCAGCGGAAGAACCTTACCAATTGTCACTCCATTCTCCCCACCACGTGAGTCACGGTAACATCAGACGCCAGCAACAAGGGCTGGAGGGCACACTGCCTATTGGAGGTGGCGCAGGGTACACGGGACTTTCCCTCTCGGGGGATATGTACTGGAGCTGAGAGCGGCTTTTCGGGTGTTGCAGGCCTTTCACCATCTGATAGCAGGTTCCTCTGTCCTGCTCCATCTGGACAATACGACGGCATTGGCCTTTATAAGGGAAGCAAGGGGGCACGCGGAGTCGGCCGCTTCTGCAGGAGGTAGAACCGATCATGTCCTGGGCGCAGAGGGACTTGGTCAACCTCTCAGCGACATTTGTGCCAGGAGCCCAGAACGTCCAGGCGGACTTCCTCTCGCGAGTCCGTCTGGACAACGAGTAGTCTCTCCACGAGGAGGTGTTCTGGTGGATCATAACCTTAGGGGTCTCTCCAGAGGTCGATCTCTTTGCCTCCCCCTGCAACAACAAGCTGGCAAAATACTATGCGAGATTCCGGGACCCTCAGGCCTTCGGGGTAGATGCCCTTTCAGAGCAATGGAAGTTACACTTTCCCTCCAATTCCAATCGTTCTCCAGTTCCTGAAGAGACTCGGGAGGAAGAAGTGGAGGTGGTAGCAGTGATACCATACTGGCCCAACAGGCCATGGTTCCCTTTCCTGTTGCTTCTCAGCTACCGGGATCTGGTTCCCCTCCCTCTCAGACCAGACCTGTTATCACAAGGGGCAATTCTACATCCTTGCCCGGGCTGTCTGCATTTGAAGGTTTGGTTCTTGAGAGGGGGAGACTGGAGGCACTAGGATGCCCAGTAGAGGCTATTCCCACACTACTGAGTGCAAGAAGGAAGAGTACCAAACGGGTGTATGAGCGGATGTGGTCTAAGTTTGTGACTCACATGGCATCAAGATCCAATTCATGTGAGTCCCCAGCGGTTCAAGATGTCTTGAGCTTCCTGCAGTCGGGCCTAGACCTAGCCTTATCAGTAAGCTCCCTCCAAGTTCAAGTATTAGCAATCACTGCGTTTACGGGAATCACCTGGGCCAGACACGCCCTTGTTCAGCAATTTTTCAAGGGGGCGATTAGGCTCAGACCGCAGAGGAGACCGCGGTGCCCTAAATGGGACCTACCCCTGGTACTGGACTTCCTCTCTCAAGCGGAAAACCCACTTTCATTTAAAGAGCTAGTGCTGAAAACCACCTTTCTGGTAGCTGTTGCATCAACGAAAAGGGTTTCAGAAATACAAGCCCTGGGGGCTAGAGATCCCTTTCTGACCTTTTTTCTGGATAGAGTGGTCCTAATTCCAATGCTTGGTTCCAATCCCAAAGTTTCCTCTATTTTTCATGAGAACCAGGAAATTGTTCTCCCCGCCTGAGGGCCAAGATTTGCATCCCCTTGATGTTGGAGCCACCTTAAGGCTATACCTAGAGGCCACAGCTCCTTTCCGCTGCGCCTTCTTCTGTTGATTTTGGTTTGCATGTACTGTCAAATGGACGGTGTTGATTGAATCTTTGTTCAGCATTTTTTGCCCACCCGGGTGTGTCTGGTGAGTTATTTCCCACACGTATGCCATGGAGTCTGTCAGGAAAACTGAAAATGTATTATCAAATACTTACCGTAATTTTCCTTTCCTGATGGACTCCGTGGCAGCAGGAGTCCCTCCCAAATGTCTAAGAGTAGGCTAAATTACGGAACACGGCATGCTGCTCAGAGCAAAGATATATGGGAGTGGAGTCCCATAGGATAGTAGAGGGGGGGGGGGGGCTTAACCCACATGTATGCTGCCATGGAGTCCATCAGGAAAGTAAAATTACGGTAAGTATTTGATAATAAATGTTCCGTTTTCATAATTGTAATGAATATTGCATGTGGAAGTCATCAAAATTGCTGTCACGCTTTTATTAAAGTCAGTGTTCCTGTTGAGATTTCCCTTTACTATTTTTGTGACCATTGTCGCATAAAAGAAATTGATGGAAAGTCCAAAAGAGTGTGTGCATAACTGTGTTTTTATTCACAGTGATCCCGTCGCTATACTAAAAAATTATAGACAGGGCATACTTGTAAATGACAACTGTGAATACTTACCTTTCCTGTTGCCCATGCCGCCTATCCCATCATGAGAAATCTTCATGTAAGGTCCGCTTCCAAGAGTGTTGATCCTCTTTGTCTCCCTAAGAGTTCACTTTTGCTGACCTCCACATTACTAGAATGATGTCCTGTAATGATGTGAAGGTCACAAGAGGAACAATTGAAAGCTGCAGATGACATGGGAGAGTGATACTACCAGAAATTTCAGTTTCCCTGCAGACTTCATGAAATGAAAATTTCTCATGAATGATATGCCAATTGGTGGAGTAGTCAGGAGAAAAGTATTCAGTCTATTCTTTTACAGGTAAGCCTTGAATGGAAAACTTAAATATAGTAAAAGGATTGTTTTTTTTTTTTTTTTACATTGCATTGCAATTGGGATTGTTCTAGCATTACTCTGAAGATAAATTATGTGAGCATTTTAAACACAAATAATTCTTGGTCTGTTTATCTGGGTTATTTTTATATACTGTATCATTTATTTTACCAGGGATACTGCAATATTTGGATGCATAAACATCTAAGGCTTCATGTACATGGGCCATTGTTTAACCTCTCCTGAACGTTTTAACTTGAAAGCTAGAAACCAACATTTAAAAACGTCTGTTCAGCCGCGTTTACCCGTGTTTGTTTTCTAATGAAAAACGTCTCTAAACGAAACATTGCTAAACAAGAGTTACCGTGTTTACACGCATTTGCAAGCTGTTACAGGCATTTGGTGTTTCAAATGCCTCTGAACAGCCGACCTCAACGCATTTTTTGGCTTTCCAAAAATTGCTTATAAACTCAACTGCCTAGAAAGAACTATAAACGACACTGTGTTCATGTCAGGCTGGTAAAATTTTAGGATGGGGGGTGTCAGACCCCGCCCTTCCTTTTTGACCTCTCCCACTTCACATAAGCACCACCCCTTATAGATTCCACCCATTCTGTCAGGAGTATACATCACCAGATAGGGTATACAGCATCAAAGATAGGGGTATATACAGCACCACAGATAGAGGTATATAAAGCACCACAGATAGGGGTATATACAGCACCACAGATAGGGGTATGTACAGCATCACAGATAGGGGTATATACAGCATCACAGATAGGGGTATATACAGCACCACCGATTGGGGTATATACAGCACCACCGATTGGGGTATATACAGCATCACCGATTGGGGTATATACAGCATCACCGATTGGGGTATATACAGCATCACCGATTGGGGTATATACAGCATCACAGATGGGGGAATATACACCATCACAGATGGGGGTATATACAGCATCACAGATGGGGGTATATATAGCATCACAGATAAGAATATACAGCACCACAGATAGGGATATCCAGCACCGCAGATATGGGTATACAGCACCATAGAGAGTGGTATACAGCACCACAGATAGGGGTATACATCACTACAGATAGGGGTACACAGCACCACAGATAGGGGTATACAGCACTATTTATAGGGGTATACAGCCCCCCATGCCGCAGGGCTTGCGGCAATGACAGAAAATCCCCCACCCAGGATAGTCAGGGCATCAACATCTTGCACTTAACCCATCTAGGAGCGGGCTGCAGGCAGAGCAGTGTCCAGTGAGCGGGTGGGGGGCAGCAGGCAGAGCGATGTCCGGCAAGCGGGCAGCAGGCATAGTGATGTCCGGGGAGCAGGCAGCTCGGAGTTTAGCGGGCGGGTAGCAGCTTGGCTTCGGCCGTGCATCCCCTTCCTCTGATGAGAAAGGCGTCCAATAGGATCGCCTATCTTCTCCACCAATCGGGAAACGGGTAACATGCCGGCGCTTCCTGATTGGCGGAGCGTGGTTTAGTGTTAGAAAGTCAAATGTTCATTTGCCTTTTTAAGGGCTTGTGGCAGCACACTACGCCACAAGCCACACTATATTGAAGCCTATTAGAGCCTATGGCTCTAATGAGATGCTTCAAAGTAACCCCCCACAGTGGTAATTCATGTGGCCGGCGCCTCAAAGGGGCCGGCTGCATGAATAGGGGGTGGTCGCAGGCGGCCATGGATAGATTCATGCTAGGCATGAATCTATCAATAGCATAGATGGGGGTGGCGAGGAGAGAAGGGGCGGCACCCTTGTGCCCTTACTGAATGGGCCACCACTGGTACATGTACTGATAAGATAACATAGAGCAGAGTTCAGGGGCAGCTGAACAAAAATGCCCAACTGCTCCTAAATGTCCGTTTACCAGCAGCGTTGTACATGAAGCCTAAGGCTGCAACTAATGTTCATTTTCATTATCAATTAGTTGGCCGGTTAATTGTTTCGATTAATCAGATAAAAACTTTAAAAAAGTGTGGTGTATAATTTAGTTAGAGTGGTAGAAAAATATTTTTTTTGCACTTGTACCTACAGGTAAGCCTACAATAAGGTGCAGTGAATATCTCCTAAACCTGCACGGTTTAGGAGATCTTCACACTGCATGCAGCTGGGGATGTCACCGACTCATTCGCTCTGAAGGGATGGCACGGGTATGTTGTCCCTTCAGAGCGAACTGTGCCACGGTCCGTGACTCCCGCATGCATTTGCGGGAGTGACATTGGCGCGGCCAATGAGATGGCTAGAGGAGGAAAATCCAGAAGGAAGATAGGGTGAAGATGGAAGCCCTGTCAGGGGCAACAGTGCGCTGCTGGAGGGTTTCATCTTAAAGTAAGTCTCTTATAATATGCTAGAATGCAATTTTTTATTAAATTTTTTTTTTGTATAGGGAAAGTTTACTACCGCTTTAAAACAGATTTGCCATTTTTGGAAGGAGGCTATTTTTATAAATGGGGGTTTTTCAACATGAAAATAATTTAGATTTAGATGTGATCCATAAAAAAGAAAAAACAGGGGCGGGCCTAGCACCAGACCGAGATGGATTCCTGAATAGCGCGCTCCGATATCTAAGGCCGGCAGTGGTGTAGTGGATAGCACTTTTTTCTAGCAGCAAAAGGGTCGCTGGTTCGATTCCCAACCACGACACTACCTGCATGGAGTTTGCATGTTCTCCTTGTGCTTGCGTGGGTTTCCTCTGGGTACTCCGGTTTCCTCCCGCACTCCAAAGACATGCTGGTAAGTTAATTAGATCCTGTCTAAATTGGCCCTAATTTCAATGTGGTTTGGTACCTGAAATAAAATCAAATAAAAATTCACCTCTCATCAGCGGGACAGCTTCGATCCATCAATGGGGAGATGGCTGGGAGAAGAAGCTCAGCTACCTGCACTGAGGCAGACCAGATCACTCAGCTAAGCTGGACTATTCCAGTGATATTCCACTCCCAGCAGGCAGACTCGCTGGCCTCTACCCAGGTTTCAGACCATGATGCTGCCAGTCAGCTCAGCCAGCCCAACACCCCCACTCCTGTGGGACACAATAGTGCCACCAGGTATAACTCGCAACCATCCCTGCTCTCAGCATGGTGGATCTGCAGCTAGTGTCAATCGATATAAAAAGCACACTCTCCGTTGCGATTTCAGACCTCAAGGCAGATATCAGGGCTGTAGCCTCCCGCTTGGAGAATGTGGAATCCACGGCCATGACTCATGGGGCAGCTATACAACAGGTACAGCAAGTCACTAATACCCATGCCCAGCATCTCATTGAGATGCATCGCCACATTGAGGACCTGGATAATAGGGGTTGGAGAAGCAATTTATGTCTTAGGGGGATTCCCAAAACAGTAGAAGGCTCTCAGTTGCAGCCAACGGTGTGGGTGATCTGCAATACGCTTCTTGGCAGACCTCCAAATGCACCCATAGAAATGGAGAGATACCACAGGGCTCTCAGGCCTAGGGGCCGGGGGGCTGATCCTCCCAGAGATACAGTCTGCTGTCTGGTCAGCTTCACCCAGAAGGAGGACATACTATGCCAAGCTTGCAACCAAAGGCAGCTACAACACGAGGGCTCTCCCATACAAATCTTCCAAGATTTATATGCCATTATGCTCCAAAACCTAGAAGGGAACTCCGCCCCCTGCTCAACATCCTGTGGGACAGACATATCATATACCGTTGAAAGTTCCCCTTCCTTTTGACAGTGACAGTGGGAAATCGCACGGCCTTGCGCACACCGGCAGCCTTCTGTGATACCTTTGGGCATCCCGTAGGTAGCTGTCCCAGAGTAGTACAGTGCCTTCATACAGTCAGAACCCTGGATTCCTACCCAGCAGGAGGCAACCCCATGCTCGCAAAGACGCAGCAGGTCTTCCTCCAATTCACCGCAGATAGGCTCGGATGATATCACAGACCATGGCCTTAGATCCTCGCCCTCATCTGTGCATCAGAAGACAGACTGTTGGGCTTAAGGCAACAGGCTTTGTGCCTAATTGTACAATCTGACTTTTTGCAATCTCCTTGCAGTAGAAACAATAAAGTGAATAATCAGCCCCAAAAAATTATATATAGAGAGCAGCAATGCAAACCGAGAATCCACCAACTCCCCCAAAAAATCTTGAAAAAAGTGCAGAGTTCCAAAAATGAAATCATACTATACATAAGGTACTCTCTTTAAAAATATATTCTCCTAATGCTAAAGGATTAAACATCCCTGAAAAACGCAGCAACGTTCTTGCAGAAGTTTTGGTTGATTCCATAATTTTAACTCTTCAAATGCATACACTGGTATGTAATTATTCAACAATATTATGGTGTGGAATTCCAAAATTCAGCTATTCAAAAATCCAGACAAAAAAACAGCATATGGTCCCCCCCCCCCCCCCAGTTCATACCAGGCCCTGCGAGACTGGTATGGATATTAAGGAGAACCCAGCGCCAAACTTTAGAAAAAAATTGACGTGGGGTCCCCCCCAAAATCCATACCAGACTCTTGTGTCTAGTATGGATTACTTCGGAGGACCCCACCCCTCGACAAAATTTTTTAAAAATGGCCTGGGGTCCCCCCAAAATCCATACCAGACCCTTATGTGAGTATGCAGCCTGACTGGTCAGGAAAAGGGGGGCGAGCGAGCGCCCCCCTCCTGAACCATACCAGGCCACATGCCCTCAACATGGATGGTGCTTTGGGGCCCCCCAAAGCACCTTGTCCCCATGTTGATGAGGACAAGGGCCTCTTCCCGACATCCCTGGCTGGTGTCTGTCGGGGCCTGTGGGCGGGGGGCTTATCGATATCTGGAAACCCATTTAACAAGCGCCCCGGATCAAGGCCAGTAATTTCTGCCTCCTAACCTGCGGTCTTTTAGCACTCCCCAAGACCCTTCCCTTCCTACAATAGTCCTGACCAGCCTGATTACACTGACCACTACGCTAACCTACCTGACTCCTATACTGACCACTACACTGACCTACCTGTCCACTATCCTGACGATTACACTGACCCTTACACTGACCTAAGTGATTCCAACACTGACCACTACACTGACCTACCTGATTCCTACACCAACCACTACCCTGACCTACCCGATTCCTACACCAACCACTACACAGACCTGCATGATTCCTATAATGACTACTAGACTGACCTACCTGCCCACTTCACTGACCTACCCGATTCCTATGTGGACCACTACACTGACCAACCTGATTCCTATACTGACCACTACAATGTCATATCTGTCCACTACACTGATCAATACACTACACTGTCCACTACACTGATCAATACACTACACTGTCCACTACACTGCACTGACCACTATACTACACTGTCCACTACACTTCACTGTCCACTACACTTCACTGTCCACTACACTTCACTGTCCACTACACTTCACTGTCCACTACACTTCACTGTCCACTACACTTCACTGTCCACTACACTACACTGTCCACTACACTACACTGACCACTACACTACACTGACCACTACACTACACTGACCACTACACTACACTGTCCACTACACTATATACCACACTACACTGACCACTACACTGCACTGTCCACTGCACTGCACTGTACACTACACTGTCCACTGCACTGTCCACTACACTGCACTGTCCACACCGCTACACTGCCATCTTCTACTCTTTTGCTGGGTCTTCTCCCTCTCCATGCCATCTTCTGCTCTTTTGCAGGATCTTCTCCCTCTCCGTGCCATCTTCTGCTCTTTTGCCCAGTCTCCCCCGCTGTATCCTCCCTCTGTTCTTCCAATGTTGACACAATCTCACGGTATAATGCTGGGTCCGTGCTGTGCAATGACCTATATTGGCATGGGGCGGGGCCACCCACTGACATCATCTAGAGGCCCCACCTCCTTGTGATGTCACAATGGGGTGGGCCTCCAAACCCACTCAAGTTTTGAATGTAGCAGAACATACCACTATGCCACAGAGCACATATATATATATATATACACACACACACACACACACACACACACACACACACACACACACACACACACACACACACACACACACACAATTACTAATGTTGGATTCGTTTCATTCTGTACAATAATGTATTGCATTTGAGACATTCATGTTATGCTAACAACCATGCTTATGTGGCAGCTGACAGCTGAATGTAAAAAAATAAACATTTTCCGGAAAAGAAGAAAAAAAAAAAAACACAAAAAAATGCATGCCCCCCCCCACCCATGTTGAGGGCATGTGGCCTGGTATGGTCCATGAGGCGGGGGGGCGCTCACGTGTCCCCCCTCCATCCTGACCTCCAATCTGCATGCTCGGATAAGGGTCTGGTATGGACTATGGGGGGGGAATCCCACACCGTCTTGTAAAAAATTTGGATATGGGCTTCCCCTTAAAATGCATACCTGAATTCGAAGGGCTTGGTATGGATTGCGGGGAACCCCATTGCATATTTTCTTTAATCTGTATTTCTGGGAGTCGGCAGTACATTACAACCACAACCAAGTTGAAATTCCATTTTTTATCAATGTGGGGGAGAATGTGGTAGCTATATTTGGGGTGGGTGGGGTTCATTGATTTGTTTGGCATCACCACACACTTGTTTCCAGCCCATGTGCACACATCACTTCCTGTTTACAGCCACATTACACTTCCTGCTGATGTAAATATAAATGAGAGTATGACTGAGGGCCGGTTTACACTGCAGAGTTGTCTGAGATCGGATGCCATTTGCACCGCAGTGAAAATCACATGCGATCTCTGTGCGATGCCATTTCAACCATACAGATGGTATGGCTGAAATCGCATTGCATTCAGACCAAACTCGCACAGGACCCTTTTTTATCCCGCAGCAGAATCAGATTGCATGGTTGTTCATACCCATGCGATCCGATTCCTGTCCGAGTTCGCAGTTTGCAGTGCAATATGCAAACTGATGTGGGGGTGTCATTAGCTTTCTATTGACACTCCCAGCAGCTTGCATATGGCAGAGTGAACTGCCTGTGAGTCGGGTGCGATGCGGGAACCCTGTGAATCCACTGCGGGTTCCCACATCGTACCCGACTGGCAGGCAGTTCATACTACCATATGCAAATCAGTTTGCATATCACACTGCGAACTGCAAATTTGGACAAGAATCGGATCGCATGGGTGTGAACACAATCCGATTCTGCTGCGGAATAAAAAAAGAGTCTCGTGTGAGTTTAGTCTGAATGCGATTGCATGGCTGAATTTGCATTTCAAAGAGATCGGATGCGATTTGCAAATAAAAAACACAATTATGTATATATTAACTGGCATGAAAATATTCTACAGTTCTCCATTTAGCAAAACAGTTAGCAATTGGGTTCTAAGGGCCATGCTAATAGGAGCTTACAATCTAATATTTGTCTAAACCTTAGAGTGGACACAGTTTTACTTTCACAATGTGGAACAGGCAACACATTTCATAGTACAACTACTCCACACCCACCAAACCACATCACATTTTTAGATGCAAGATTATAGAAACATACTTAACAGTCATTATTCTTATCAAAGCATTACAACATATTATTAAAAAAGGCATATATTCAAATGATAACACCCACATTCTACAAACATACATTGGTATGTTCTCCTGGAAGATGCATTTCTGTGTACATGATTAAGCAATGAGATCAAAGAGTAGAAAAAGGTCAGCAGATGCTCCCAAACCATGAATGCATGGTCAGGCATGAACAATACACACACAACATTGGCAGCATGGCCAACATAAACCCACTTTTGATGGACAAAATGCACAAGAATTTCAGCAAACATCCAAACAGCCCTAGTGGGGCATTTGTCATTATGCACAATATTGGTCCTTCTCCCCCAAAAAGCAAATAGCACTGCCTCTTCTTACGCCAAACCAACCCCCCTACTGTAGTCCTTTTTATATAAGATAGGTTGTATTGTTAGCACACCGACGCACGCCCAGTAGAAGTACATGCCCACCAGTATCTTTCAGTCTGTCTCTTCATGTATGTCTAAATTAATTGCACCTGATGAGCGGGAACACATACTATTTGCAACGGTGTTAGCCCTGTGCTTGTACATCAAATCTCCAACTACAGGCCAAAGACCTAAGCCCATTTGCATGCACATAAACCATGCAACAGTTTTCTAAGCATATGTACCTGTGCAGTGTAAAGCCTACAATTTTAAATGTACAAGTCCCCTGGTATGATTAGTGCTAACAAACCTTAACATCAGTCCCTGGCTGCAATGAGCTTCCAATCTAAGACCCCATGTACACTATTACACTATTAGATTTTCTGTAGATTTTTTTTTTTTCAGATTTACCAAAACCATGTAGTGTAAAGCTGGATACACACTATCCAATTTTCTGTAGATTTTTTTCCTTCAGATCAACCAAAAACATATAATATGAGGTCAAACCTTAGAAGTTTCAATTTTTATGTAATCAGGCAGGCCGTTGCACTACATGGTTTTGGTAAATCTGAAGGAAATCTGACAACAAAGGTTGTATAGTGTGTATGGGGTCTTATGGCCTGCTTGATTGCATACAAATTGAAACTCTTAAGGTTTGACCTCATATTATATGGATTTGGAAAATCTGAAGACAAAAATCTGCAGAAAATCTAATAGTGTGTATGGGGTCTAAAGTCCAAAAATAACGTGCTTACATTAGAGACTATTTTGACAGGAGACAAATAAAATGCCAGCATGTCTTTGGATTGTGGTGAGAAACCCACACAGGGGGAACATATAAACTACATCACAAGCATTAGCATGTTGCAGATCTGAACCAGCAACCCAAGTGCTGCTAGGCAAAATTGCTAACTACTTAGCCAGTGAGCAGCCTCACACATGTAGTGTGCATCTCTGTGGTGTGAACCAGCCCTAAGTTATGTTTAACAATATAGGGAGAACAAACAACTACTCTATATGAAGTGGCATGTTTGGGATTTGAACTCTGAAACTAGCGCCACTAGGCAGGTGTACTAGCCTACTGAGCCACAGGTTTTTAGGCTGCATCTTGGTGGTGTAAAACAGTCCTAAGTCCCAGGGGGGCAAGAAGTTAATCAATGCAGATGTTCTGTGGAAGGCCAGAGAGCCAGTGGACAACCTGATTCTGGCATATGTCATCTGTTTTGAAGGGTGGTTATGGCTGATTACTGTCAGCATGCAAAGAGCTAAAAAGCTGTCATTTTGTGGGTTTTGGCTTGGTAAGAGGCTGCAAATAGTGGTGGTGGGGAAATGTTAAGGCTGATTACAGTTCTTGCCCATGGAAAACATATGACACAATTTGCAATGGTGGTGGAACCCTCGTACACATAAATACTACATTTAGACCTAATTAACATAGAAAAGTGAGGTCAGAAAAAGACTGAGTAGTCCATCGAGTCTTTAGTAAAGCCCTGGGTTGGGAGTTATGTTTAACAACATAGGGAGAACAATCAACATCTCTACATGAAGTGGCATGTTTTGGATTCAAACCCAGGAACTAAGCACTGCTAGGCAGGTGAGTTACTTTGTGAGCCACAGAGCTGCTACATGTAGAGCCCTCCTACACATATATACTGCATTTTGGGTATATAGGTGGTGGAATTACATTAGTCAGAAGTTGTTGTTGATTTATTCTGTGATATTAGTGGTTCTTGGTGCGTGAGTGTAAAATAGTGATGTTATCCTCTGATTTTTGGAAATTACATTTTAATTTCTGATGTTCTAGGGTTGTCCCGATACCGATACTAGTATCGCTATCGGTGCCGATACTGAGCATTTGCCCGAGTACTTGTACTCGGGCAAAATGCTCTGATGCTTGAACTGATACTTGGGCAACCAGGGGATGATCATTGCGGCACTGCGGGGGAGTTACAATCACCGACCTCCCTGTATACATTTCATTAAAGCAACTGACAGCTGCTTCTCCTCCCGCGGCTTTCAGCTGCTACAATGAAATGTATACAGGGAGGTCAGTGATTGTAGCTCCTGCTGTGTCCTCCGATCCCCCTCATTACTCCAATCCCCCTCTGTGTCCTCCAATCCCCCTCATTACTCTGGTACCCCTCTTTGTCCTCAGATCCCCCTCATTACTCCGACCCACTCTGTGTCCTCCGATCCCCCTCATTACTCAGGTCCCCCTCTGTGTCCTCTGATCCCCCTCATTACTCCGGTCCCCCTCTGTGTCCTCCGATCCCCCTCATTGCTCCGGTCCCCCTCTGTGTCCTACGATCCCCCTCATTGCTCCGGTCTCCCTCCATGCTACTCATCTGGTCCCCCTCTGATCGGTCCCTCTTCATGCTCCTCCAGTCCCCCTGTCCTTGATCTGTCAGGATGGGGAGCGGAGGAAAGAGCCGGCTCCTTCCTTTTCTGAATGGACTGAGTCAGTGATCACTGACTGTTGTTTACAATGCTTCAGTTCATGAATGGGGAGGAGCAGCTGTCTACTCTCCATTCATCTTCAGTGCAGCTGAGGCTGCTGAGAAAGGGATCGGAGGACACAGAGGGGGATCGGAGGACACAGAGGGGGACCGGAGTAATGAGGGGGATCGGAGGACACAGAGGGGGATCGGAGTAATGAGGGGGATCAGAGGACACAGAGGGGGTCCAGAGTAATGACTGGGGAATCTCTATCCTCAGTCCCTTTCCCTGTCTCAAAAGGGAGATGTCAGGGGTCTGTTAAGACCCCTAATATCTCACCAAAGACCCCCCCCCCAACAGGGCTGATAAAAAAAAAAAATAAAAGAATTGTAATAAAAAGTTAAATTATAAAAATAATAAAACATTTAAAACATTTAAAAAAAACACACTGACATCGTCCACTCCCCCCCCCCCCCCTTAAAAAAAAAGAAAGCATTGTAAAATAAATATATAAGTAAATAAATTGTAAAAAATAATAAAAAAATAAAATTGTAAAAAATAAAAATGTAAAAAAAATAAAATAAAAATAAAAAAAACTACTGACACAGTCCACGCGTCATCAGTGCTGCATATTAGTGCCACTGTCACATGACATTAAAAAAAAATATCGGTAATCGGTATCAGCGAGTACTTGAAAAAAAGTGTCGGTACTTGTACTCTGTCTTAAACAAGCGGTATCGGGACAACCCTAGTTAGTACGCATATAATATTTTTTGGGCTCAAATTAGGATCATTTGGAAATAATAAAAAAATATAAAATTGTGACTCATTTTACATTTGTAGAAGCAATGGTATTGTTTGTGGTTTGTAAAGACACCTGTGTGAGTTTAGGGAAATATTTTTGTGAGATGGACTTCAACAAGTGAAAGTGACAGAGAAAAAAATATTTTACCAAAACATGAAAACATTGCACATTCTTGCATTCTTAAAAAAAAAATAGATGATGAAGAAGCAACACTGTCGCAAGGACAATTTCTCTGATAGAAAGAAAGATAAATTTCATCTCAACATCTCAAGTTGCAATTGTACCATTCAAATGAATGGCTGAAACTTGCATTGGGCTACATAACTAGCTGTTTAAAACCACTCTCATTTTTGTATTTACTATAGCTCACTGTAAATATTATATAGGAGTTAAAATGAGAGTAGTTTCAAGTCTGAGCATGCTCAGTTGTGCTCAGCTGTGCTGCGTAACCTAGTAGTAAAGAGACTAAAGAAGAGACTAAAGAATTTATCTCTTTTCAGACTGATAAGATATTTCAGTGTAGAAATCACATTTTCACAGAGTTTAAAAGCAGATTATCTTTAAACAATATACAGCATATTTTAATACAATTTAGGGGATCATATCATGCTCTAAACATGATTTCCATGTGCACTTGTCCAGGTCCTGACTAGAGTATGGATTTGGGCATTATCTGGTGCCTGGGAGCTATTGTTAATTTGAGTTTGGGAGTATTTTGCTGCCAGCGCTATTGTGAATACCGTTTTAGCGCCATTTACCTCAGTCGCTGTAATTTTGCCGCTATTTTGCGGCCGGTGCTGTAATAAATAACCCCCCTGGAGTATCTCCTATGACACAATGGGAGGCCCATAAATGTGTCATTAGGGGCCAATTGCTCTCTATCTCAGCACGGAAAAAGAAGGAACGCCAAACTTTTGGTGCTCATGCTGTCTGCCAAGATTCGTACCTTGGAGGCCCAACATAAGCGCATGTTAGCAATTAAAATGGCACAGGGGGGCGGAGCCAGCAGCCGGAGCGGATGGAAGCCTGATCCAGGAGCTCCGACACAACGGGCACTATACAGCGGCTCACAGCGAACTTTAAACATCCCCAAACGGCCTGATCGGCGCACAGAGCTCGGCCGCGGTAGAACTGAGGCTGCCGGGCTCCGACCTCACTTCTTCAGGCGCTAAAAGGAGCCACGAAGAGACGAAGAAAACGGTCTACGAACTCTGTACAAGGGGAACACCAATCTTCGAAGAGTCCGGCAAACCCCTACAAATTTCAAGCGACACTCGGCGACATATCACGGGCAACACAGCCTCGAGGACCTAGTCCGAAGGTAGGCGAGGCCGACGACCGAGGCGGGGGGACACGGTAAAATTAACGATTGTACGCGAATACAACCCGGAGGTTCCATGCTTAGAACCGTCTGTCGTAC
>BLSH010372520.1:30738-42614 GCA_018402905.1 Glandirana rugosa | reverse complement strand
GCACCATGACCACCACCACGTCCCTTATTTGACGCTCTCCTCATTCTGGACACAAATGTACTATGTAGCACTATTTATTAATACAAAAAAAGGAATAATAAAATATTATTCCTATTTTTAAAAAAAAAAAGAAAATTGTAGATGCACTTTTTATTTTTGTGCAAGAAATGCACTCTCCCTCAAAGCAACTACAGGAACCTGGCCCTAATGCAGTAGTAGTTCTTTTTAGAACGATAAACTCTCCCTCAGAGCACCAACAGTAATACATGGCCCTAATGCAGTAGTGGATGGTTTTAGAACGATAATCTCTCCCTTAGAGCACCAACAGGAACCTGGCCCTAATGCAGTAGTAGTTGGTTTTAGAATGATAAACTCTCCCTCAGAGCACCAACAGGAACCTGGCCCTAATGCATTAGTAGTTGGTTTTAGAACAATAAACTCTCCCTCAGAGCACCAACAGGAACATTTCCCTAATGCAGTAGTAGATGGTTTTAGAATGAGAATCTCTCCCTTAGAGCACCAACAGGAACGTTTCCCTAATGCATTATAAGATGGTTCTGAACGCTAATGTCTCCCTCACAGCACAGACAGGAACATCTCCCTAATGCACTATGAGATGGTTCTGATACGCTAATGTCTCCCTCACAGGACCGCAATGAAGGTCTCCCTAATGCAGTCTGAGATGGTTGTGAACGCTAATCTTTCCCTCACAGCTGCGGCATGAAGCTCTCCCTACTCTAGTCTGATACGATCTGACAAGCGGCGATACGTAACTCCAGCCCCATATAGAGGCTGGGCCACATGATGCACTGGCCAATCGCAGCCATGCCATTAGTAGGCATGGCTGTGATGGCTTCTAAGGGCAAACTAGTGAAAAGCTTGTTGATTGGCTGCCCAGCAGCTATAGAAAAGGCGCTAAAAATACTTGAATACCGAACCCGATCCCTGACATTTTCTTAATGTCCGGGTTCGGGGCAAGGACACCCCAAAGTCCGGTATGGACCCGAATTTTACAGTCCGGGTTCGCTCAACTCTGGTTGGAACTGGAAGTGACACGTCGATGTACCAAAAGCCCCGTCTTACATATTTTGTCATAGGACGTCGTCGGAAGCGGTGGCCATCTTGGTACACCCTACATTTATATACAATACATAGTAATCGACCGGATTCAGTACACCTGTTATTTAGCCACAAATCGCGGTATATTCCAATGCTTAATTATAATAACTATTAATTGCAGGATTCTAACCTGGGCGGTTCAAAGTGTCAGCAGAAAGATACAGTGGGTACAGAATGTATTCAGACCCCCTTAAATGTTTCACTCTTTGTTATATTGCAGCCATTTGCTAAAATCATTTTTAAGATCATTTATTATCCTCATTAATGTACACACAGCACCCCATATTGACAGAGTAAAAACAGAATTGTTGAGATTTTTGCAGATTTATTAAAAAAGAAAAACTGAAATATCACATGGTTCTAAGTATTCAGACCCTTTGCTGTAGCACTCATATATTTAACTCAGGTGCTGTCCATTTCTTCTGATCATCCTTAACATGGTTCTACACCTTCATTTGAGTCCAGCTGTGTTTGATTATACTGATTGGACTTGATTATGAAAGACACACACCTGTCTATATAAGACCTTACAGCTCACAGTGCATGTCAGAGCAAATGAGAATCATGAGGTCAAAGGAACTGCCTGAAGAGCTCAGAGACAGAATTGTGGCAAGGCACAGATCTGGCCAAGGTTACAAAAAAAATTCTGCTAAGAGCACAGTGGCCTCCATAATCCTTAAATGGAAGATGTTTGGGACGACCAGAACCCTCCCTAGAGCTGGCCATACGGCCAAAGTGAGCTATCGGGGGAGAAGAGCCTTGGTGAGAGAGGTAAAGAACCACCCAAAGATCACTGTGGCTGAGCTCCAGAGATGCAGTCGGGAGATGGGAGAAAGTTGTAGAAAGTCAACCATCACTGCTCGGGGCTTTATGGCAGAGTGGCCCGACGGAAGCCTCTCCTGAGTGCAAGACACATGAAAGCCCGCATGGAGTTTGCTAAAAAACACCTGAAGGACTCCAAGATGGTGAGGAATAATATTCTCTGGTCTGATGAGACCAAGATAGAACTTTTTGGCCTTAATTCTAAGCGGTATGTGTGGAGAAAACCAGGCTTTGCTCATCACCTGTCCAATACAGTCCCAACAGTGAAGCATGGTGGTTGGTGGCAGCATCATGCTGTGGGGGTGTTTTTCAGCTGCAGGGACAAGGACGACTGGTTTCAATCGAGGGAAAGATGAATGCGGCCAAGTACAGGGATATCCTGGACAAAAACCTTCTCCAGAGTGCTCAGGACCTCAGACTGGGCCGAAGGTTTACCTTCCAACAAGACCATGACCCTAAGCACAAAGCTAAAATAACGAAGGAGTGGCTTCACAACAACTCTGTGACTGTTCTTGAATGGCCCAGCCAGAGCCCCGACTTAAACCCAATTGAGCATCTCTGGAGAGACCTAAAGATGGCTGTCCACCAACGTTTACCATCCAACCTGACAGGACTGGAGAGGATCCCCAAATCCAGGTGTGAAAAACGTGTTACATCTTTCCCAAAAAGACTCATGGCTGTATTAGATCAAAATGGTGCTTCTACTAAATACTGAGCAAAGGGTCTGAATACTTAGGACCATGTGATATTTCAGTTTTTATTTTTTAATAAATCTGCAAAAATGTCAATAATTCTGTGTTTTTCTGTCAATATGGGGTGCTGTGTGTATATTAATGAGGGGAAAAAATGAACTTAAATAATTTTAGCAAATGGCTGCAATATAACAAAGAGTGAACAATTTAAGGGGTTCTGAATACTTTCTGTACCCACTGTATCTTAGACACAAAATTATGTATAAATTGCTTAACAAATATATATTCCTATTTTGTCATTTGTCTTCCGCACCATCTGTGGTGGGAAGGAGGAACTGCAAGTAATTTGTGTAGTATCCAAAGCTAAAGGCATAGAAAATTCCGGACCGAATACATACAAAGACAGGTACTACCTGGTAAAAATTCTTTGTCACTTCCTTATAAGATATATACATAAAATTATAAAACATGTCTATATTTATAAGTCTAATAAAGATGAAAGAAATGGTAAATCACATATAATAACCATTTATAAAAAAAAAAATACAATAAAAAGAATAAATGAAAAATAAAAAGATGAAAGATAAAATATAAATAAAAAATAAAACCTTTGCAGAAACTCTTTATATATAATTTGTTCAGTTGCAATGCATGTATCTGAGTGGCTAATATGTGGCTACCCAACTGATGATATTTTAAATTATATTTATTATCATTTGTTAATTGGGGAGATGTATAAATGATCAGCTATGGTTAAAACTCTTCAAAAAGATTAATCGTCCACCCTTAATCTTTAAGATCACAAAGGGATCAGGTTAGTGCAACTTCACCTCCAATGATGTGATCTTTCATAAAACACGTTGGGTTGAGTCCATGCTCTCGACTTTACCAGGCCCGCCGACCCCATGAGGCTATCGGCTCGAATCCTAGTAACATAGGGACGGATATAATTTGCGTAAAAACTAGTTTTTAACTGCCTCCATGCAAGTAGTTTGTGTCTTTTATCTTTAACCCTTTCGCTGCCAGGCCCTGCGTTACACTCTTATACTCAGGTGGCCAGATAATTTTTCCAATTTTTCAATTGCCTTTTTATTTTTCACTTCTAGCTTTCAGAGTTTGTAAAATAACCCCCAAACCATATATTTTCTGAAAGCACAGGACCAGTAGAATAAAAAGAAGGTGGTACTGATTTTTAAGGCCCTACGACAATTGCACAAATGTTTATCAAATCAGTATTTTTGCTAAAAATACAATAAAATCATTATTGGCAGATAAAAACACAGCAAACTGAGTCACCTGTATTGAGTTCATAAATAACAAATATTTGTAACTCCTAAAGTGCGCCTATTTGCGAAATGGTGAAAATCCGAACCAACGCAAAAGTGTAAATATCCAAACTTCTGTAAAGGATCTGAAGGTTTTCATTTTTCCATTACAGCTTTAAGAATTTGTGAAAGACCCCCCCCCCCAAACCATATATCTTCTGAAAGCACATGACCTGTACACTAAAAATAAGGCGCTACTGATTTTTAAGGCCCCGCAATATTTGCGTTGTTTGCTAAAAATACACCAAAACTATCGGCAGATAAAAACACAGCTAATTTTACAATTCCTGCTAAATCCATACTAAATATAAACACAAAAAAGTAATAGGCGCAAGGCCAAGCACTGAATCCTGTTAAGTCCATATAGAGATCCAAATAGAGCTAAATGTCAAAAGTCCACACGCAGGGAGCACTCCTAAGGAAGAAGCCAATTCCAAAACTGCAGTGAAAAACAAGAGAGAAGGTGCCTCTGAGTGCTGTCATTAATCAACTCCATACAGGTTAAGCTTCTATATTTAATATAAACAAGAGAGAGAAGGCACTTCTGAGTGCAGACAATAACAAATTTTAATAGAAACCACACAGCTGGCAACTCACATATATGAAGATAAACCAGGCACGTCTGTGGGGGGACAACCGTCCCAAGAGGAACAGGGTATGGTGAACATAGAGCACCCGCCGATTAGTGGATCCACAGTACCGTTTGCCGTCCAGACGGGAACCGGTAGCAGCGACCGGTTAAGTCACCGCCAACTGTCAGATCGGGGTCTGGGAATAAGAAAAGGAATAAGCATCCATCTTTTAAGGTTTCTAGTGCCCCGGCGCCTGGTACCTCAACCTCCAGACAGTTTTGATGGACTCTGCTATCCGGGCCAAGAGGAAAGTTCAAGGGCAAGGCCAGGGGCAGAAAGGCCCTGGGTTCTTAGGCCTGCCAAACCAGGTTCTAAGGCCACCTTATGAAGGGGCGCCCCCACTCGTCCGGGTGGGATGAAGGCATCTACAGTTCTCAGATGCCTGGGAAGAGGTGATTCGGGACAGATGGGTCAACTCAACGGTGTCACTAGGGTACAAGCTAGAATTCCGGTTGCTTCCACCATCTTGGTTTCTAAAATCGAATGTACCCACCGGCCTGTTAAAGAGAAGGTCTTTATTCCAGGCACTGGACCATTTCAGGGCACAAGGAGAACCAGAAGTTTAAAGGCTTCTATTCAAATCTTTTCACCGCTCCAAAACCAAGGGGAGATGTGAGACCCATTCTCGTTCTCACAGCTCTGAATTTGTTTCTAAACATTTGCTCTTTTCGTATCGAGTCAATTTGTTCAGTCGTGGCCCCCCTGAGGGGAGGAGAATTTCTGGCATCAATAGACATCAAAGATGCATACCTGCATGTGCCAATTTTCCATCGTCGCCAAAGGTTTCTGCGGTTCACGATGGAAGAGCGTCGTTTTCAGTTTGTGGCATTGCCCTTTAGGTTAGCCACAGCTCCTCAGGTATTCACAAAGATTCTGGCTCCAATATTGGCAAGCCTAAGAGCTCAGGTTATAACAATAATAGGATATCTGGATGATCTATTACTCATGGATCAATTGGATGCAGGCCTAGGCCAGAAAGTGGCCAGGGCAGTTTACTTAGAACACCTGGGTTGTATCCTAAACCTAGAGAAGTCAGCCTTACAACCAGTTCAAAGTCTGGAATACTTGGGTCTGATTGTAGACACAATACCAAAAAAGTATGTTTACCTCAAGCAAAGATCAGTGCAGTAAAGAATCTTGTCTGGGTCGTGAAAAGGAAAAAGTGCCCCTCTATACGCCTTTGTATGAGGTTACTGGGGAAGTTGGTGTCTTCATTTGAAGTGGTTCCTTATTCACAATTCCATTCAAGACCATTGCAGAACAGTATTTTGTCCACTTGGAACTAGAAGATCGAGGCTTTAGATTGTCACATGTATCTATCCCCAAGGGTTCGTCAGAGTCTCAATTGGTGTTTGGTAGCCAGGAATTTGGAGAATGGGAAGTCCTTCCTGCCAGTGGTTCGAGGGGTGGTGACCACGGATGCCAGCCTCTCGGGCTGCGGGGCGGTTCTGAGAACCACTGTCCAGGGGAAATGGTCAGGAATTGAAAGGACCTTGCCCATCAATATCCTAGAGATTCAGGCAGCTTGTCTGGCTCTAGTGTTTTGGACTACCAAATTACAGGGATGTTCCATCAGGATTCCATCCGACAATGCCACAGTTGTGGCATTGTGTGGGCTGGGCTCTTGGCTCTCCCTTCTCAGTTCTAGGTTGCTCAGCTGTCAGTTAATTGCCAGGACAATTCCACAGTGGCTCACCTGGTGATAATTTCCTGCCTCCAACTATGCTGATCTCTGGCTTCCTTATTTACTGGCTTGTTCTGACTACCTGCTTTGGCTACCATACCCTGGCTATATTTTGACTACGTTTACTATTTGTACCATTTTATTAAAAGGTGTGATTTTTACAGCATTTTCTGTTTCCGTCTGATTCATGGTTCCTGACAGTAGGTGAAGGCCATGAATTCAGAAGATGCAGGCAAGCCACCTATTGGTAATATTTTTTCCAGGTTGAATGAGCAGGACCACCGCATGGATAAGTTTGCATAGAGTTAGACGCTCCTGATTAACACTGCTCACCTGGATCCTCCAACTGTGGCTGTTCCGGTACAACCTGTCTTGCATGCCGTCCCTGCTGCTGCTCCACTCTCTGTGCAGGCGCCTGCCTCAAGTATTACTTCTGTAAGAGGCTTGTCTGGTTCTGCTCTGCCTCCCCAGCAATTTGGGGGTGATCCAGTTCAATGCAGAGGGTTTCTCAACCAGGTTGGGATATACTTCTAGATGCTGCCCCAGGCATTCCCCACAGATAGAAGCAAAGTAGGCTTCATTATTTATTTTCTTTCTGATAGAGCCTTGGCCTGGACAAACCCTCTATGGGAAATGCAAAAACCCATTGTCCTGAGTTACCCTGAGTTTGTGGCTTCCTCTAAAAGGGTATTTGACGTTCCCACACGCTCCACTTCTGCTGTCAAGAGCCTCATGTCCATTAGAGTATGAGAACTGTTGCCAATTACACCACTGAATTCTGTACTCTGGCAGTAGAGGTCGCTTGGAACAATGAGGCCCTCGTGGCTGCTTTCTCATGGTCTTTCAGATAATATCAAAGATGAGATAGCAGCCCAAGACATACCTACAGATCTGGAAAAGTCAATCACGTTTGCCATTCTCATTGACTCCAGACTCCGAGAGAGATCTTCCTTTAAGGGGCACTTCTGGAAGCCTTCTTTATGTTTTGGCTCTGAGCTTCGCAGTCCCACCCTTTCCTCCCTCACTTCCCATGCCTCCTGGTACTGAGACAACCAGTGAAGTAGAACCCATGCAGTTGGGCTTCACACTTCTCTCTACGGATGAGAGGGCCTTTAGGAGGATGGTGACATTGTGCCTTTATTCTGGCCAGGCAGGTCACTTTTTGAAGTCTTGTCTTACCTGCCCGGGAAACACTTGCACCTGAGGTCCTGCAGGGGACAGACCTTAGATGGCGTTGTTACATTCCCAGTTATCCAGAAGGATAAACCTCTAGTTCGGTTTATCCTTTCTTGGTCTGAATCGGCCATCGATAGACAGGCTCTAATCGACTCTGTGGCTGCAGGCCTGTTCATAGATAGCGCCTTTGTGTCTAAGCACTCAATTCTGCTGCAGCTTCGTGCCACTCCACTTGCCATTGAACCTATTGACTGGAGACCTCTACAGCCTGGCCATGTGACTCATGAGACTGCTCCATTGATCATGGCCATAGGGGCTCTTCACCAGGCACTAATCCAATTTCAAGTCATTTCCTCTCATTACCCTGTAGTTATTGGTTATCCTTGGTTACAGAGGCACAACCCCCCCCCTTTGGCTATGTGCTGAGGTTCTGTCCTGGTTACCACAATGCAGTAAAACGTGTTCAGAGAGTGGCTAAGACCTTGTGCACTTTTTCTCTCTCCTGCTTGCCAGAGGAGTACCGCAAATTTAGCGATGCCTTTGACAAAGGTCAAGCCAGTAGTTTGCCTCCACACCGGTCGTATGATTGTGCAATTGACCTTCAACCTAGTACCATGCCCCCTCATGGACCGGTTTACCCTTTGTCTGTCTCGGAGGATAAAGCCATGGAGGACTATGTTGCCAACGCGCTTTCTTGAGGGTTCATCCGCAAATCCTCGTCTCCCGATGGTGCTGGCTGCTTCTTTGTGAAAAAGAAGCGTGGTGAACTGAAACCTTGTATCGATTATAGGGTTCTCAATCTCATTACAATTAAGAATGCCTACCCGATTCCATTGGTTACGGAATTAGTTGACCGCCTCCAGGGAGCAACGGTTTTCACGAAGCTCGATCTGAGAGGGGGCATACAATCTCGTGAGGATCATGGTGGGCGACTGTGTTAAATACCAGGACGGGACATTACAAATACCTTGTAATGCCTTTTGGTCTTTGCAACGCTCCTACAGTTTTTCAGGAATTCATCAACAATGTCCTTCAAAATATGTTGCAGCAATGTGTGGTGGTTTATCTCAATGATATTCTCATATATTCTGAATCCCTAGAGAGCCACCACACAGATGTCTTCCATGTGCTACAGAGGCTGAGAGATCATAACCTGTATTGTAAGTTGGAAATATGCGAGTTCCATCGTGAACAGGTTACATTTCTGGGTTATGTCATTTCTACTGCTGTTTTTTTAATGGAACCAGAGAAACTATCTGCAGTTCTACTGTGACCTTGACCCAACAACGTTTTCTTGGCTTTGCCAATTATTATCCGAAATGTATTTGGAACTTCTCTGATATGACAAGAAAGGACGGTAAACCACAGAATTGGTCTCTGGATTCTGTTAAAGCCTTTGATTCTCTCAAGACTGCCTTTTGTTTCAGTTCCTGTGCTGCCACATCCTGATCCTATGTTGCCCTTCATTCTTGAGCTTGATACATCTGAGATTGGAGTATGTGGCATACAATGGTTATGTGGGTCCAGGTACTGGCTTGGGGGGACATGTATCAATGAAAAAAAAAGTTTGTAAAAAAACATAATTTTTAAATGAGCAGTGATTTATTGATGCTTAAAGTGAAAGCATAAAAATAAAACATTTCTGTCAATATAGTGCTGGGGGGTCCCCTTAGTCTACCTGTAAAGTGGCACATCTGTACTGTGTATAGAAGCTGCTGCAGCAAAATTTGCTTATATAAAGCCAAAAAATGGCATGTTCCCTGCAAGCATTCTTTATTTTGTAAGCAACTGCTTGGGAAGCCAGTCTGTATGATGAGGCCACAAAATGTAGTGCACTGAGAACAAGATTAGATATTTTTTGGACACATTCTGGTGTCTCTTCCACCAGACTTTGGATAGAAGTAACATGTGTGGAAAAACAGGTCTTTGGGTGTCGGTGTCACCTTCACACCGCAACCCTATAGAGGTTTTCTCGATGAAAGAAAGAATTAGCCTTGCTATCAAAAATTGAAATGATAAGCACCTGTCAAACAGGTGCGGAAAAATTTAGTCTTTGGATTTAAAAAATACCAGAAGAAGCGGGACTTTAAATGAGGCGCAATCTGAAAAGAGAAGTGCACCTCCATCCCTAATTGGATTGATAAACAGGGCTAGGGTTTGGGACTTTAAATGAAGCATGCGAGGTGCAGACACACAAATGGATATGAGAAATCAAACATTTTTATTATTGCATGAATATTAAAATATACTGTTCATTCATGACATAATCGTCTACAAATAAATGACAACAATTCGTATCCAATGTTGATTTATGTACATACATAAGTAAAAAAATAGACAAATGGCCTACACTTCATTGTTTGCCTCTCATATCACAAATTTTAATCCATATAAAATAGAGCATAAAGGGAGATTGGAGTATATAGACATGGTCCACAGAAAATAGTGAATTGAGTAAACACATTGGTGTATTAATTGAGGTAAACCAGTAGATCAAATTGTAAATTTGCTAAATGCATAATTGGACTGATTGGGGTAGTTTTTAGCTCAACGCGTTCGTGACATTGGGTCACTCTTCAGGAGAAAAACCCACAAAACACGTCTATAAAATAAATATATATATATATATATATATATATATACCTTTTAGAAGAGAAAATTATCAAATCAAAAAATCAATGGGAAAAAAATATATATATAAAGAATATAAAAAAATAAAATAAAACAAAAGGACTTGGTGATGAAACCTTGTCCCATACATAACTCACATCCATGCCAGCGATCTGGGGGCGATGTGCCGGAAAACTCAGATCAGCCAGGACTGTCGCACACGGGAGCTCTGGGGGCGTATGTCAGGAGGCAACAGACCATACAACAGTTGCCCTCTGCTGCTTCCGGGAGCTGTGAGGCACACTGCGTGCCTCCCCCTCACCTCCTACCACTTGAGGTGGGCGGGGGCTGTCTCACTGCGCATCGACGTCACGCTCTGTGCGCCGGATGTGTGGTGCCCATGTTTGGCGTCATGCCACCAGGGTCTGTTGTTTCCACCTGGTTTGCTGTGGAGGATTGGCCCAACTAGGGGGCAGTTCTCCCGCCCCACTGTTGTCCCATACCTCCTAATTGCACACCTGCGTGACATTGGGGGCGAAGTCTTGGTTGACGCACCTGTATAAGACACCATCCAATAGTCAGTGGTTTTCAAGGGTCCATAGTCTGCATTGCCATCATGCAAGCACGCCATCACGGTTTTCTCCCCCACTATTGGTTTGTTATCTCCTATTGTTTTTACTTTCCCTCACCTTCCCTTTCCCTAATCCTCTTTTCCTTTCAATCCTTTGTCCTCACTTCCTTTCACTTTTTCTTTCCCTTGGCACACGCTTTCTTTTGTGTTTCTCTTTCCCCTTTTTCCTTTCCATCAATTTTGCTTTTCTCTGTTCAATTTGTCTTCTCCCACACTTTCACTTCTCTTTTTCATCTTTATCTCCCTATATTTTCCCACACATTCTCATCTACCCTTTTCCTATATACATTTACCTCCACACATATTACATCATTTTCAGGGTCATACCCTCTTTTGGATGGTGTCCTTGTATGGTCTGTTGCCTCCTGACATACGCCCCCAGAGCTCCCGTGTGCGACAGTCCTGGCTGATCTGAGTTTTCCGGCACACTGCCCCCAGCGCACTGGCATGGATGTGAGTTATGTACGGGACAAGGTTTCATCACCAAGTCCTTTTGTTTTATTTTATTTTTTTATATTCTTTATATATATATATATATTTTTCCCATTGATTTTTTGATTTGATAATTTTCTCTTCTAAAAGGAATATACAGTCCTGCTCACCATTATTGGCACCCATGAAGTTTATGTACATATTGTGGAATATCTACTGAAGGAAATGTATCAAATTAACCAACATATTACTACAGATAGCGTTTATTATCGTAAAGACCACAGCAGTCTGTCGAGGAAACAGAAATGGTAACAGTGTGTACTTCTCCCTTATTGTCCACCGAAAAATATTTTGGTTTTACAAGTAAATAACCGATTAAACCCAGTGTACCCACCTCCGTTAAGTAGTGTCCACTAGGAGTAAACTCTAGACGTTGTCCACTCGGTTTAACCCAAAGGTATGACTAAACGTCGTTTCCCACGGTTATGGTGACTGTTCCGTTCGTAATACCAAAAGAGACAAAAGGAGTATTACAAATAGAAAAATTTACAATAAATAGTAAATGTCAAAAAACAGTTTGTGTTCGATAGACATCATTATACAACCAATTAAACTATGTAAAGGAAGTCATCTATAAGGTGTTATACATGTATTTGAAGTACCCACGGTTATTACCACTCGTCCTGACATATAAGGAAAATCTTCTCTTTTAATAGTTTAGTTTTTTAGTTACCCTTTTTATATATATATATA
>BLSH010372520.1:18498-30644 GCA_018402905.1 Glandirana rugosa | reverse complement strand
TGGGACAATGTTTTATGGACAGATGAAACAAAAGTGGAGCTTTTTGGTCCTGCACACAAACAGTATGTTTACAGACGGCGCAATGAAGAATTTAAGGAAAAGAACACCATACCAACAGTGAAGCACGGTGGAGGATCCATAATGCTTTGGGGCTGCTTTGCTGCATCTGGTACTGGAGGCCTTCACCGTATCAAAGGCATCATGAAATCAGAAGATTATCAAGCAATTCTAGAGCGAAATATCTTGCCCAGTGTAAGGAAACTTGGTTTGAGGCGAAGATCATGGGTCCTCCAGCAAGATAAAGACCCAAAGCACACCTCCAAAAGCACGCAGGAATGGTTGAAAGGGAAAAAATGTACTGTTTTAAAATGGCCAGCAATGAGTCCTGATCTCAATCCAATTGAAAATCTTTGGGGGGAGCTGAAAACTGCCATTGGAGAAAGGAACCCTGCAAATGTTCAAGAGCTTGAGCATATTGCAAAGGAAGTGTGGGAGAAAATGCCACCCGAGAAGTGCAAGAAGCTTATCGATGGATATAAGAAACGTTTGGAGGCTGTCATCGCTGCCAAAGGGTGTGCAACCAAATATTAAGGAGGGGTGCCAATATTAGTGCACATGCTGGTTTTCTGTTTTTTCTTTATAATTACAATATCTATGTTGAAATAACAATTGTCTTTGTTACATTACTTTGGACCTCCAATTAAAAGATCATGCTGATATAAATTTGGTACATTTCCATTTATTTCTGAAGACATTCACTCAGTTATGCAAAACATGAAGGGGTGCCAATAATGGTGAGCAGGACTGTGTATATATATATATATATATATATATATATACATATTTATTTATTTTATATATTTTTATAGACATGTTTTGCTCCTGAAGAGCGACCCAATGTCACGAAACGCGTTGAGCTAAAAACTACCCCAATCAGTCCAATTATGCGTTTAGCAAATTTACAATTTGATCTACTGGTTTACTTCAATTAATACACCAATGTGTTTAATCAATTCACTATTTTCTGTGGACCATGTCTATATACTCCAATCTCCCTTTATGCTCTATTTTATATGGATTATAATTTGTGATATGAGAGGCAAACAATGATGTGTAGGCCATTTGGCTATTTTTTACTTATGTATGTACATGAATCAACATTGGATACGAATTGTTGTCATTTATTTGTAGACTATAGTCATGCATGAACAAACATTGCATGATTGCATGGATATTAAAATACACTAATAAAAATGTTTGATTCCTCATATCCATTTGTGTCTCTGCACCTCACATGCTTCATTTAAAGTCCCAAACCCTAGCCCTGTTTATTAGTCTTTGGATGTTAATTGTGCCCATGAAACCTACACCAAAAACATTCTTCCAGATGAAATCAACACCACAACGCTAGGTAGCCTCAAAGCCCTGCAGAGATTGCACATCGCAAAAATACTTAAAGTGGATGTAAACCCGACAAAAAAAAATGTAATTAATAATTCTGCCTGGTAGAGTATAGCATGTCATATCATCTCCAACTGAGTAATGAGCTTATCTTTTTTCAGGAAGAGAAAGTCAGACTAACAGGGAAATACACAGTCGATCCGCCCTTGCTCTGTGAGTGACAAGCAATTTGCTTATCTCCTTCACACAGCAGAGAAAGTTTTACACTCCCCCCTCCCTCCCTCCTCAATGTCTCAGTATAGAGGTGGGTGGGGAGGCTTGTGACATCACAACTCCACCCACCAAACTCCAGCAAACACAGACACCCTCTGATTTCAGAGTTTTACAGAGCTGCTAGTGCTTACAGGAAGGACATTTGAAAGGTAGCAATGGGTGCAGGAGGCTTGCATGTATATATACATTAATATTGTGTTATTAATTTATACTGGGTGGGTGGTGGGTTTACATCCACTTTAATCAACGACATCGGCATCAGGGGCTTCATAGCTGCTGGTAATCCAGAACTGATTCATTTTGATAAATATCAGACGGTCCATGGAGTCTGTGGACAGACGCATTCTATTACTAGTAACAAAACCTCCAGCAGCACTGAATGCCCATTCGGAAAGCACGCTGGATGCAGGGCAGCCCAGCAGCTCATTTGCATACTGGGCAAATTCTGCCCAGTGGTCTGTTCTCATGACCCAGTAAGCCAGTTGATCGTCAACTGGAAAGCTCTCCATCTCTGTTTTTGCCCCTAAAAAATTGTCCACTATGTGATGCAGACGCTGACGATGGGATGTGGAAACTGACAGCCCTGGGCGACAAAGACTCAAAAAATTGTTAAATACATCACTTAGGCGGCCGTCTTCTCCACCGCTCTTCTCTTGACCAACATTAGCCTCAAAACTACGTTTTCCATGACACTGTAACCTACCAGAGTTGGGAAAAGCATTCAATAAACGCCTCTGTAAGGTGTCCTCAAGAGATTTCATATTCTGCACTCTCTGTGGGGACGGATGAGTTCTGAAATGTCCCCCTTGTAACGGTGGTCAAGGAGGGTTGCCAACCAAAAGTGATCCTTCTTTACGCCACGTATTGTTGGGTCTTTTTGCAGGCTTTGAAGCATGCGCCGCAAATTGGTGGAGGCATGAGAAGCAGACTCCTCGGGGTCACTCAGGAATATAGTATCTGGAACTGCCTCCTCTCAGCCACGTACTACTCCCAAGGGCTCTGGAAATGGAAAACCATCTCTAACTGTTTGACGGATGTCTTCCTCTGCTTCAATGCCTCTAAAACTGCCAGAATCTGCCTCCTCCTCCTCCTCTCTCTCCTCTTGTGTGTTCTGCGACATAGGAACAATAGTGTCTGCATAAAGTGGGCCTTGAGAGGAAAGTAAGTCCTCTTCCTCCTGCTGCTCTGCCTCGAGTGCCCTGTCCATAATGCCATGCAGTGTCTGCTCCAGCGGAAACCCAACAGGGATTGTGCCACTGATACATGCATTGCCACAGCTCACCATCCTTGTGGCCTCCTCAAATGGTGACAGTATAGAGCGAGAAGGTTTGGGACTTTGAGTGAGGCATGTGGTGAGCAGCTAACCAATAACTCAATGGTTAGAATAAAAAGTATTAATTATCTTGCATCAGTGCATACTAAAACATTTTGCAAAAAGTACATAATCTCTTGAATGCAAGAACACATATCATTGGCCCATTACAGACCCTACTAATGTAAACATAGCTATTGCATTACTAGCATAGAGGACCACCCTCCATGGTAGGAATTATTAAAAGATAAAATACTGTAAGAAAAAACATACAATATTGTTGGATGATGAATGAAGGTGGAGGGGGGGGGGAGGGGTGCCATGGGTGCATTGCAGCTCCCGAGACAACAGACAGGACACCAGCTAACCAGAAGTCACATAACTCCAGTTGATGCAAACTGGTAAAAATCATGCTAGATATGGGTTTAGGAATGTTGGTTTCCTCGTGGGTCTGTGGAGGAAGGAAACAATTCGACCCTCTGTGGGATGCACCAGGACCTATATAAAAAGCAAAAATACAAGACTGATGGTCTATATTTGCATACTGTTTACTCACATGCCTCCATCCCTATTGAATTAAAAAAGAAAGGGTTTGGGATTTTAAATGAGACGTGGAAATGTCTCCATCCCAATGTCTATTATGAAGAGAGAAGGTTTGGGACTTTGAGTGAGGCATGTGGTGAGCAGCTATCAAATAGAACAAAAAGTATTTATTATCTTGCATCAGTGCATAGCAAAGCATTTTACAAAACGTACATAATCTCTTATTGAAAGAGCACATATCAATGGCCCATTACAGACCATTTTAATACATTTAAAAGCCGCTATTGCATTACCAGCATAGAGAACCACCCTCCATGGTAGGAATTATTAAAAGATGAAATACTATAAGAAAAACCATACCGTATTGTTGGATAAGGACATGATGTATCTCCACAGAGGTCCACTATATAGGATCATCCTCCATAACATAAAAATGTTTGTAGTAAATTTATAAAGGCATATTATGCCATTGGATAAGGCTGTAGTGCATCTATACAAAGGCCAGACGGGTTTCTGTGGGGGTATCCACTTCAGGGGCGGATGCAATAACTGTCTACAGAAGAAACATAAAAATATCAATGACAATTAAATCCCATGATGTACCCAAGCATGGAAGGAAAATGCTGATGGAAACCGCATATCCATATACTTTCATGTTGACTATGTAAAGGCAAAAAACTGGGAGGAACAATGAGGGCTAGCTGTAATGTCTGTGTTGGGAGCTGAGGTGAGGAGTCCGCAAGAGGCATATGCGTACAGTCCCCAAAGGGAGCAGTTCAGCAGGTGAAATGGATGAAAGCTCCAATATTCTAAAACAAAATAGGTACAGCAGTATGTGCAAGTGGTGAAAATAGGGTAAGAAAAGTGGATGAAAAGCTTCTCTCTCTATAATAGACATAGGGATGGAGACGTTTCCACGTCTCATTTAAAGCCCCAAACCCTTTCTTTCTTAAATGGAGAGAGTGCAGTGCATGCATCCTTTATGAGCAACTATTGGCGTGGGGAAAAAAAAACGCCAGGCATGGCACGTGTCAACTTTCCCTGTCTAAGGGCAGAAAGGAGGTATGTGCCATTATTACACAACCCCTTTCCTGGCTCCAGCTGGCATGGTGTGAACCACCTCTGGGTCTGTCCCCGCAGAGCTGCAAGAATCTCTGCTCCGGTGCGGTTTCTGTCCCCTAGACACACCAGCTGAAGCACTGCATGGCACCTTTTAGATTGACTCATTGAATAGCCACTTGAATGCATAGGGGGTACTTAAGGTTCTTAGGACAATTCGGCAGAGGAGTGGGAGGGGGTAGAGCTGACAAATCTTGCATCATCACCAGCTGTATGGAGACGTGGGGGCACAACAAGCTGCAGCACTAAGCCCTGTCCTGCATCCTTTAGAGTTGCAAGCAGAGTTACCCAGTGTGCTGTAAACAAAATATATTGTCCTTGCCCATGCTTGCTGGACCACATTTCAGCCCAACGATGCCACAACATTGCCTTCCACATGATGGTAGAGAGCTGGCCTTACGTGAAAAGAAATAGCGACTGGGAACCTGCCATTGTGGTACAGCGCATTCTGCAAATTCACGGAAGGGGGCAGAGTTCACCAGACAGAAAGGCAGACGTAGAGCCATCGGCTTTGACAAGCTTGCATTTAGATGCTGGTCATGTGGGTGGCAGTGACTGTATTTTTTTTCCTCTGCAGCAGACGGTGCAGAGAAATTTGCAGACTATAGTCTACAACTGGTGGTGTTCTGCTGGCAGATGTGCTCCAAGGACCTGGGACACCCTGCACTATACCATCATCCCTGTCAGTGGACGCTGCTGAGAGGTCATGAGGTATAGCGGGGACAGACTGAGGTGAGTAAGGAGGAGCAACAGATTTGTGCCCCTTTTGTATGGATTTTAGGAGCTCTTGCCAACGGGCTGAGTGGTGGGAGGTTAAATGCCTTGTCAAGCATGTGGTACCCAAATGGCTAGTGTTTTTGCCATGCTTGATGTGCTTGAGACAAAGTTTGCAAATTGTAACAGTGCGATTGGCTGCACATGTGGGCCGGGAGATAACCGCTCCACAATGTGATGGAATAGGACGGCTGCTTGCTACTCTTCCATGATGGCTGCCTCGTTGGGGTTATGCCTCACCCTCACTTTCCTCCTCTGCTCTATCTGCCACCCAAGTCGCGTCGGTGACCTCATCATCATCATCTCCTCCGTGCTCATTACCACTGGAGACAACTTGGCAATACGCTGAGGCTGGGGGAACATGAATGTCAATTTGTGTGCCAGTATTCTCCACTCTCTGTAAGCTCATGTTCCTGCCTTCCTCAGCCTCAGAACCAACATCTGAATAAAGTAATAGCTGTGCATCATCAAGGAGCAAGTGGCTGACACTGTGTTCAATTAACTCTGCTGACTCCTCCATGCCTGATGCTGGGGCTATGACAGGAATAGTTGTGGACAAGGAGGCAGGTTTAGCCACTCTGGCAGCTGCAGGTGATTGCACACTAGTCTCTGCTTGGGTGATGGGAGGATGAGGACGGTTTAGTAAGCCAGTCCACCACCTCCTCTGCATGCTGTTACTGGATAGCATGGGCAACATCACTAAACAGAGGAAATTATGCCCTCCCTGCCTGTGGACTGACCACGTCCATATACGCTGCTGGCCTTCTTACAGAGCCATGGGAACATCTGCCTCTCCTTGTTATCCTCCCAGACATGAAGGGGGCGCTTATTAACAAAATGTAAGTAAAGATGTGGAAATGTGTACGTGGATGCACTTTAATCATTGGAAAGTGGTGTTTTGTGCACTTTAACTTGAATACTCACTACACAGACATATATACACTATAATATACTGCAATATGCCGCATCAAACGTGCAGTAACGCACAGAAATATGCATTAAACATGCACGAACGCACTGAAATATATGGCGTTGAACTTGCAGTAACGCACTGAACTATACTGCATTAAACGGAAGGTAAAACACTGAAATACACAGCATTAAACTTGCAGAAATATATGGCATTAAACTTGCAGCAATGCACAGAAATATACTGTGTTAAATGGTCACTACACTCACACTGACTGAACTGTCCCTAGATTCACACTAATGTAAAGATGACTGGTGGTCACTCACTACGCTCACACTGACTGAACTATCTCTATATTCACACTAAACTAATAAGATCACTATAGTTTGAAAAAACGCACACTTTTTTCGATTCATTCAATTGAGGCATGCCTTCTACGCACAATTTGGTAAGGAGTCACTGGACATTGAGCCTAGTGACCTGGAGCTGTTGGTCCACAGCGAATCATTACCCAAGCCGGTTTCCAGTCTCTACAAAGAATTGTTCCCTCATACAGCTAAAGAACTGGAGAAGTGTAGGGAGGCATGGGTAAGCGTGGCTCCATATTTGGATGCTGATGATTGGGATCATATATGGAGTGACCTGCTCCATATACATATTCCTGCAAAGGATCTATCTTACCCCTGCCAGACTGGCAAAGATATTTAGGTCTCAGTCTTGTTGAAGATGCTCGATGCCCCAGGCAAATTTTATACACGTCTTTTGGGAGTGCCCTCCGATTCAGTCCTTCTGGAAGGAAGTGGCTAAATGTATAGAGTCACTGACATCCATTTCAATCCCCATCACGATAGAGGTTTGCCTTCTTCATTTGGTGAGTACTCACAAAAGCCATACAGAGGCTACTTACCCTCCTACTTTTTTAAGCCAAAAATCGCATTATTTTGTCCTGGAAGGCGGCCTCTGCCCCCACTTTGGGTTCCTGGAAAGCTTTGGTGAATAGAATGGTACCATTGTACAGGGCAACATATCTGAGTAGGAGCGCACCGGCTAAAGTTGAGAAGGTGTGGGGTGGCTGGATGGCCTCAAATGACACTGCTTCCAATTAGTTGGGGACTGGGGTTGCCCCTTTGTCTCTCGATGATGTAAGAAACATAGGAGACCCCAGGAGGGTGGGGAGAGATAGGGCCTGAGACTCTCACACAGCGCTGTAGATGTTGTAAAACAGGACATGACTGCCACTGGTGCTCATGGATTTGGTGGAGTGACTGGGGAGGGGATAGGAAAGACACCGATATGTATTTTGAATCACTTGGCACTACCTAGCCTGTATTAAGGTAATACATTGTCTCCCTTATGTTGGGGGACTCAAATGTGCGGATTCTGGACCACATTGGATTTTAACGGTAAAAGTTGGGTTTAATGTTTTTCCCCCCTGGGGGTCCCTGCGCTTAGCAGGAATGTTTCTGCTTATGTGTATTTTTATATGCATGTTTGGAAAACTCAATACAAATGTATTTTCAAAAAAAAAAAAAAAAGTTGATCCAGGGAATATCCAGTTGCCTTTTTGGTGATCAAGAAGGATTTTTTCCCCTGCTGGAGCAAGTTGGATCATGCTTTGCTGGAGTTTTTTGCCTTCTTCTGGATCAACTGTGGGTATAGGATTATTTTATATGGAATTGTAAGATTTTTTTTTTTCCTTTTTATTGGTTCAACTAGATGGACTAGTGTCTTTTTTCAACCTAACTATAGAACTATGTATGTAAGTTCCGGCACTGGGCTCCACTCAGTGGTTATAACCTCATTGAGTTGAGGATTCCTGTCAGCAGGACATCTCATCTCGACTCCCCCCTGCACGGTCTGGGGCACATGGGGCTACTGCCCACGGGTCTGGGGCACATAGGGCTGCTGCACACAGGTCTGGGGCACATCAGTTGTGTCACTGTTGGTCTTTCAGAAAGCACAGGATCTGAAGTGAGCTGCACTGGCAGTAACAAGCTTTTCCAGCATCCTATCTTGCACTCAACTCGCTTTCCCAGGTCCCATGCTGTTGATGCAGTGCCCAGCCGCAGAGAGATGAGCTGTATACTGCAGGAAGAGAATATACAACTGTGCCGATGAATTTGTGTTTGGCAGTGTGACTCTCCCCTCTGCTTTCCAGAGGCACACTGCTCAGGTCTGGTTGTGAGTAAAAGCATGGAGCAGGCCGGGTGAAGGACAGTTGAGGGCTGCCTCATGAGAAGGTGGATTGTATCTCATTAGATGATGATCATCCTTACTTACACCTCAGCCCCTCCAGTTGCTACCCTCCCCTTGAAAAATATTTCTCCCAGGCTCCCTTATCCCCTGCTGACATCCCTCTTAGGCCATCTTTCCCCGTCACTGATACACATCCTGTGGCCACGTTACCACCCTACTGACAATACATTGCACTCTGCATACTGCCCAACCCTCCCAGAATGGGCAAGATCATCTGGAGATTTCACAGAAATCCCAGGGACTCGCAGATCCAGGCTAAATCCCAGAGCCCAGTGCCAGAAAAAATTCCGGCACTGGACTCCGCTAATCCCCCTGCTCTGATCTCCCTGAAGTGCAGCCAGATCTCCTCCTCCCCCTCCCACCGGCTGTGTGATGGGAATCTACAGTGTCTGCACCCAGCAACCTCCACTGCTCTAATTTTCATCCTCCTGTGTACTTCCCCTGACCCCCTTGTGTGCCCCCTTCTGCAGCACTGCCGGCAGGAGCATGGGATTCAAGATGGAGGTCGGAGTGGCTGGGTAATGTCTTATTTACTGGCCCCTTCCTTTCGATAATGAATACAGTGAATAATTGGTACTGGTCACTCACTGTCTTCATTCGTAACTGGAGCATCGTAAACTGTTTACTATGCTTCCGTTTATGAATGAACAGGAAGCCGCTCAGCACAACAAAGCACTTCCAATTCATTCACCATACAGTGCAGTCCCTTTCGCTATCTCAAAAGTGAGATCCCAGGGGACATTTGCGCGGTCGCGCAATGCTGTGCCCAGACAAAATTGGCATCCTTTTTTCCCCACAAATAGAGCTTTCTTTTGGGAGTATTTGATCACCTCTGCGCTTTTTTATTTTTTTGCGCAATAAACAAAAAAAAGACTGACAATTTTGAGAAAAAAACAATATTTTTTACTTTTGCTATAATATACATACAAAAAACAAAAACATATTTCCTCATCAGTTAAGGCCAATATGTATTCTTTTCCTTTTTTTGTAAAAAAGACCGCAATAAGCGTATATTTATTGGTGTGCGCAAAAGTTACAGCGTTTACAAAATAGGGGATAGGTTTATGGCATTATTATTTTTTTTTACTAGTAATGGCGGTGATCTGAGATTTTTAGCGGGACTGCGACATTGCGGTGGACAGATTTGACACTTTTTTGGGACCAGTGGCATTTATACAAGCTATAAAAATGCACTGATTACTGTGTAAATGACACTGGCAGGGGAGGGGTTAACACTAGGGGCGGTCAAAGGGTTAAATGTGTTCCCTGGGAGGTGTTGCTGACTGGAGAAGGAGAGAAATCGCTGTTCCTTATCACTAGGAACAGACAATCTCTCTCTACTCCCCTGACAGAACGGGGATCTGCTTTGTTTACACTGGCAGATCCCCGTTCTGCCTCTCTGGCGCGATCGTGGTGGCCGACAGACATTGAGTCGGCCGGAGCCGCTGGTTGGCTCCCCCCGCTAGCGAGTGGGCATGCGTGCACGCCCACAGATTGCCGGGTACGCGCCTGACGTACACCTACGGTGATTCGCGCAGCCCTGCCAACCTGCCGCAGTATGACGGCGGCTGGTCGGTAAGCAGTTAAACCAAATTAGAAATAGTAAATAAAACTGCGCTACTTAAATGTAGTGATCTTACAGCAGCAACTTTTCTGTGAGACACACAGAGTCAAATCAAATACTCCAAAAAATAAAGTTGCGCTAAATACAGGAATATAAAGTGTAAAAAACATGCAGCAAGCAGGCTGCAACACAGCCCACACAGTGATGAAAGTTCAAAATATCCCACTGTGCACTATCATTCACCCAAATAGTGTGTGATTTCCAGAAAGAAAGCCTCCACCTCATAAAATGGCTGCTTACCAGCTCCATTTGACCGCTAAGGATGGGCTCGGGCGTGTTCGCAAGCGCATGTGCCCGAGCTTGCCGGGAAGTGAACCCTGCACTCTGCTAATCAGACAGTGAGACATTTCCCCCGATGTGCAGCTGCAGGGATCGGGGAATGTCTCATTGCCTCTGATTAGCACAGAGCAGGGTTCACTTCCCAGCGGGCTCGGGCACGTGCACTTGCGAACACACCCGAGCCCATGCTTAGTGACCGCCTATTAACCTGTTCCTTACCGAGTCATTGTGAAATTACGTCGGCAGGAACCGCTCGTCGATCCGGGCCGATGTCATATCGCTTCTTGCAGCTACTGCGGGCCCCTGGGGGCCCGCAGAGCGGCGATCACGGATCGATCGTGTGCCGGGGGGGTCATGTCCCCCCCCCCGATTGGGGTAAAGAGCCAATAAAATTGGCTCTTTACCAAGTGACCGGCTGTGTCCAATCACAGCCAGTCACTACCGATCTCCACGTGCACGCCGCTCGTGCGCCCCCCCCCCCGGGGGCGCGCAGAGCGGCGATCAGGGCTGAGGCTGAGGGGCTGAGGCTTGTCAAAATACCTGAGTACCTATCTGCATCTAAGGACTCCTAATGCCTCATAGATTACATACTCGGGATGAGTAGCAGTATATATTTTGGCCACTTTGTGTAAAAATAAAAGCGTTTTCATTTTCTTTCCACATTTTTCGAAGACTTGTGGAAAAAAATGAACCATTCAAAAGACTCTCAATGCCTCACAGATTATACGTTGAGGTGTTAGCTTTTCAAAATGGGGTCATTTTGTGGGCAATTCCATTGTCCTGGTGCTCCAGGGCCTTCAAACGTGTACTAGGTCATTAGGAAAGTAGATGTGAAAATTCTGCTCCTATAATGCATGACGGTGCTCCCTGCATGTTGGACCTCTCTATGTGGCCAGGCTGTGAAAAAGTTCTCACACATGTGGTATTGCCATACTCGGGGAGAGTAGCAGAATGTATATTGGGATGTAATTGGAAGTATGCATATGCTGTGTGCGAGAAATAACTTATGACAATTTTGTGTAAAAAATAAATAATAATTTCTTAGGGCCTCAAGAAATGAGATAGGCCATCCGTGCATCAGGTGTGATCAATTTTCAATGATTGGCACCATAGCTTGTAGACTCTATAACTTTCACACAGACCAAATAATATACACTTATTTGGGTTATTTTTACCAAAGATAGGTAGCAGTATAGGTTTTGGCCCAAATTACTGAACAAAAATCACTTATTTGTAAAATTTTATCACAGAAACTAAAAAAAGTGTTTTTTTTCAAAATTTTCGCTTGTGTCACAAAAAATAAAAAACCCAGAGGTTCTTAAATACCACCAAAAGAAAGCTCTATTTGTGTGAAAAAATGATAAAAATTTTGTTTGGGTACAGTGTAGCATGAGAGAGTAATTGTCATTCAAAGTGCGAGAGCGCCGAAAGCTGAAAATTGGTCTGGGCAGGAAGGGGGTATAGACGTCCTGTATTGAAGTGGTTAAGGAAGGTCTTTCCCGCTTGTGGCTATTATACCCTGCCAAGTCATCATCTCCTCAGAGCATTCACCTGCAATGATCTTAGTTACATAGTTAGTCAGGTTGAAAAAAGACACAAGTCCATCTAGTTCATCCAAAAAAAAATAAATAAATAATGTATGTATGTGTGTGTAT
>BLSH010372459.1:388275-412516 GCA_018402905.1 Glandirana rugosa | reverse complement strand
ATCCCCATGATATTGCTAAAGTGAAGCTGGCCATACGTAATACAATTTCTTTACTCAATTTCCTTTAGATTTACCTTCAACTAAGTAGTACAAGGGCCTGCCTGATTGAATACAAAGTGAGAGTGTTTAGGTTTGACATCATCTTATATGGTTTTGGTAAATCTGAAGGAGAATTATACAAGAAAACACATGAAACCCATTTGTTATCCTACCTTGTCCGTCAGTATTGGGTATATTTTATTTTCTAAATGTCTAATCTATACTTTATGCATCTCCCAAGCCTAATGTTTTGTGCTTTTTTACACTCCATTATTTGTTTTAAAATGTTCCCGTTAATCACAGAGCTGTCATCACTTGTCTTCCCCTCTTCACAGCAAAGAACCGCTGTGTTATTTTTCGTGCTGTCGTCGCTGTGTTTATTGGATTGTGGCCATATGAGACGCTGATGTCTGAACACTTGTCTATGTTTAAAGTCAATCACTGATCAATCAGCTGCTTCCAGCTTGCAGAGACAGAATCAGATAGTGTTAACACGATGAACATCACATGGTGGAAATAGGAAATCTCAGTATGTCCCCTTCATTAAATTTGCCGTTCACAGTCATCGGCAGCCTGCTGTCTTTCTCCCTTCAGCGCCCCAGCAGGACTCAGTGACACCGCACTCTGTAGATAGTACTGTGTCATGCTCTGCTGCTGGATACCATGAAAGGAATCCCAGGCTCTGAAGTTTGCCTTTTTAAATCTAATTTTGTACATTTTTTTTGTTTTGCTCCATATTGACATTGATTAGAAAAAAAGAGACACACAGCGTATAGCCAGCAAGTTCTGCCTAAAGGAACACCTTTCATCCTCGGAAACTGTAGATGATCCAGAGGAAGCTAAAAACATCCTTATAAAGTACGGTCCACTATGTGACCAGTCATAAGAGATGCACTATATTGCACAAAGCAAGGTCCATAAAGACATGGATGAGCCAGTTTGTGGTGGAGGAGCTGGACTGGCCTGCACAGAGTCCTTGACCTCAACTTGATAGAACACCTTTGGGATGAATTAGAGCGGAGACTGCGAGCCGGGCCTTCTCGTCCACCTCCCTTCCTGACCTCACACTTTTGGAAGAATGGTCAAACATTCCCATA
The DNA here is from genome assembly GCA_018402905.1 of Glandirana rugosa. Taxonomy (NCBI): domain Eukaryota; kingdom Metazoa; phylum Chordata; class Amphibia; order Anura; family Ranidae; genus Glandirana; species Glandirana rugosa. The sequence goes on along the minus strand of BLSH010372459.1, from coordinate 411,380 downwards.
GACACTCCTAAACTTTGTGAACAGCCTTCACAGAAAAATTGAAGCTGTTATAGCTGCAAAGGGTGGGCCAACTCAATATTGAACCCTACGAACTAAGACTGGGAAGCCATTAAAATTCATGTGTGTGTCAAGGCAGGTGTCCCAATACTTTTGGTAATATAGTGTAAATGGAGAAGGTCACTGCTGATTTTGCTTTCTGAAGTGGTTAGCTGGCAGGCTGTCATGCTTCAAGCCAGTGTGTCAATATAACAGCCAAGTGACGATCATTTTTGGCAGTAATAGCAGCTTCCATGCTTCATGAGACATATTAAAGCAGAATGTCAAAGAAATATATAATATTCCAACAGCTTTTGCTGCAATACTCACCTTCAATTTGTAGATCACCCCCCACAGTAACTTGTTTCCACTACTAGATGTCACCAGCATAGCTCCCAACTGTCCCTGATTTCAAGCGATTGCCCCTGATTTGGAAGAAAGTCCCTCTTCCTTCTCATTTGTCCCTCATTGTGGTCTGATCTATATAGTTGTATATGAAATGCACTACTTATCTATCAAAAGGTGTTTCCACGTGCTAAACCTTTCATCCAATTTCTAAATTGCTGGATTTGTAAATTCCAAAAGCCAGTATCGCCACACTAGACCACAAGGGAGCTGATCCTGACCACCAGGGAGACCACCCTAGACCACCGGGTAAGGGGCATAGTGCCCAATATGGATGGCACTCAGTGCCACCTTCAGATGCCACCCTAGACCACCAGGAAATGGGCTCCTATCAGTGCATCTGCCCACCAGTGCCCCTATCAGTGCGTACCAGTGCCACCTACCAGTGCCACCTGTCAGTGCCCAGTGCCGCCTATGAGTGCCAATCAGTGCCGTCTACGAGTGCCCATCAGTGCCGCTTATCAGTGTCCATCTGTGCTGCATATCAGTGCCTGTCAGTGCTGCATATCAGTGCCACCTATCAGTGCTGCTTATCAGTGCCGCCTATCAGTGCTCATCATTGCTGCATAGAAGTGCCTCATCATCAGTGCCCGTCAGTGCCACCTCATCAGTGCCGCCTCAACAGTGCCAATCAGTACTGCCTCATCAGTGCCCATCAGTGATGGAGAAAATTGACTTATTTACAAAGTTTTGTGACAGAAACAGAGAATTTTTTTTTCAAAATTTTCGGTCTTTTTTTATTTGCAGCGCAAAAAATAAAAACTGCAGAGGTGATCAAATACCACCAAAAGAAAGCTCTATTTGTGGGAACAAAATGATAAAAAATCTGTTTGGGTGCAGCGTCGCACGTCCGCACAATTGTCATTCAAAGAGCAACAGCACTGAAAGCTGAAAATTGGTTTAGTAGGAAAGTGTTCTAAGTGCATGGTATTGAAATGGTTAAAGGAGGTGTGGCAGGGGGTGTGTCCTATGCCTACATACTTTTGTTAATAGGTGTTCCTTATTCCCATCTCAGAAAGTTGGGAGGTGTAATCACCAATCTTTTGAGATGAATAATGGGAAAGGTCATTCAACTCACTTCCTCTAAGCTTAGACTGTCATAGACATTAGTGTTGTAGGGCAGTGGTTCTCAACCTCAGTCCTCAAGTACCCCCAACAGGCCATGTTTTGGGAATTTCTCTAAGATAAAATAGCTGTCCAAATTCCAAGCCATTGACTCTGATTTAAAGCACACCTGTGCAAGATAAAGGAAAACCTGCAAACATGGCTTGTTGGGGGTACTTGAGGACCGGGTTGAGAACCACTGTTGTAGGGGAAACCTCATACTCTTAGGTTTCAGTAACATTTTGACTGCTGCCAGATTGAAAAATAAACATATTTATTATACAAGGCTGTAGCGAGCCACAGTCAGGGAGAACAATGTAGAACATAGTGATGGTTTCAAAAGAATTATTCTGCTTTTGCTACAATTGCAATACAATTTAAACATTCTGAAAGGGAGTGGCACCTAGCTAACTGAACTCTTTGAAGTGCATGAGTATTTGATGAATCTTGTCAATTCCAGTTCTTGTTGGTTGAACAGGACTTCAAAGGGTGAGATAGCAATCTTAAAAATTACGGGGTGTAAAGCTGGTGTGAAACTGGTATTCTCACATAGGAAGGAAATAGAAAATGTAACATCATCTGCTTTATCACCAATGTACTTTATATCAAATATATATTTGATTTATACTTAAAAATGGCTGTTCCCTCTTCCCTGTCAGTGTCAAACCCAGGAGTGAGCCCACATGTATGCCACCATAGGAAGCAGCTTCGTATGGTGGTACACGCAGAAGAGGAACCAAGTGCACCAGCAGCAGACCCCAGAAAAGGAGGTTCAGGGCTGCTCTGTGGAAAACCACTGCACAGAACAGGCAAGTATGACATTTTTTTTTTTTTAGGAAAAAAACCCCAAAAACTTTACAACCACTATAGAATGAACAGTGTTCCACTCTATTTTTTATATGGACCATTTATATATTAACCACTTCAGATCCGCGCTATTGCCAAAGTACGGCTCCAGCGCGGATCTGAAATGCCGGGAGGACGTCCATGGACGTCCTCCACTGCGCACGCTCCAGGCGCGCCCCCAGGCGGCAGCAGCGCGCGCGCGCGCCACACGCTGCCCGAGCGTGCCCGTGGGTCGGGCGAACTCGATGTCCGCCCGGACCCGCCGATCTCCTTTAGGAGCCTCAGAACGGGGAACCGCCGTGTTTACAACGGCGGTTCCCCGTTCTGTGACAGGGGACATAACAGATCTACTGATCCCTGTCACTGGGATCAGTTAGATCTGTTATGTCCCAACCATCCCCGCCCCCCCACAGTTAGAACACACCCAGGGAACATTTGTTAACCCCTTCACTGCCCCCTGCTGGTTAACCCCTTCACTGCCAATGACATTTATACAGTAATCAATGGACATTTAAATTTCTGATCGCTGTATAAATGTCATTGGTCCCAAAAATGTGTAAAAAATGTCCGACATGTCCGCCCCAATATCGAAGTCCCGATAAAAATCGCAGATCGCCGCCATTACTAGTAAAAAAAAATAATAATAAAAACGCCATAAATCAATTCCCAGTTTGTAGACGCGATAACTTTTGCGCAAACCAATCAATATACGCCGATTGCGATTTTTTTTTTACCAAAAATATGTAGAAGAATATATATCGGCCAAAACTGATGGATATTTTTTTTAATGGATTTGTACTTTAGCAAAAAGTAAAAAATATTGTTCTTTTTTGCAAAATTGTCGCTCATTTTTTGTTTATAGTGGCGATCAGAAATGACACAGAGGGGATCAAATACCACCAAAAGAAAGCTCTATTTGTGGGAAAAAAAGGACGCAAATTTTATTTAGGTACAACGTTGCACGACCGCGCAATTGTCATTCAAAATGCGACAGCGCTGAAAGCCAAAAAGTGGTCTGGGCAGGAGGGGGGTTTAAGTGCCCGGTAAGGAAGGGGTTAAGAGAAGGTGATCATCCATGCCTTGCTTCCTTTGGACGTTCAGCCCAAGTCTATTCATGCTGTGCCATACAGTTCTACACTGCTCTACATTGCAAAGCAGCATGGTATATGTAGTAGTTTAGCAGGAACGGGTCACATCAATACTAATAGACATGCACCCACAATTGGATGTGGGTGCACAAACTATGAGACGCTACTGAGAACAGGCAGCAGCACTGCTCACAGGTTTAGAAGACAAAAATCGTAAGTATAAAAACAATGTTTTAAGACCTGCTCTTAAACCATAGGCAAAACTTATTTGCCTAGGGTGTAATTCTACTTTATATTATACAATCATTTTATTAGAGGCTTTCATAACAATACAAAGATTTCGGCATCAGATTTTAAGGTGTTTTCATATTTGTGATACGCATTAGAATGCGAATGTGCGAGATCTTCAGTGTCACCTAAGCAAACAAGAAAAGTAAAGAAAAAAAAAGATAGGGAGAGTAAACTGTGCAGAGGAGAAATATTCTTACATAACTGGACCCCCTCTTCCACCCCATCTTTTACCCCCCCCCTCTTTTCACCTCTACCCTTCTTTCACCCCAGAGGGATCTAAGCTAGTCACATATTAAATCCAATTTGGTCCAAATGTAAATGGTCATATCAGAGCCCAAGTAGGTGACCATTAGAGTCTGCAGGTAGGAACGCCTGCTTTCCAGATCTTTTTCAATCTAGGCAATTGCCTCCAAGGGTTAAATGCTTTTTTCTTTCTGTGTTCTTGTTTTTCCTGTCGGTGTTCATGACCTCAAGTTAATTGAGCCAGCCAGGTATAATTTGTTACAATGTCGTGATGTTGCACTGTGTCCTTGGGTTGACCTGCTGAGCTGGGGGTAACTAAGCAGTAAGGGTTAATGTTTTTCCCCGCACTTTCCTTCAAGGTTACTGTGGGTCTTACCATATAGATAGGGTTTACCCAATACCCTGTGGTCAGTTCCCGGCAGAGAGTAACTGTTGCTGTGTTGCAGTAGATCACCCCCCTTTGGGGGAAGGGGGTGATGAGAGCCCAGTTGGGGTTCTCCAATGTAGTCTGGAGCTTAGAGACCCTCATGGACTTATAGCTACCACGTATACACTTTACTACCTTTATGGATTGTTACTAAATCATGGACTCTAAGAGACTAGTGCTATTTCTTTTGTGGATTTACTGCCTAAATGGACTCTTACCGTGAAAGGAATGTCTTATGGACTTGTTTTGGCCAGTTGCCAAAGGTACAATCACTTAATTAAAAAAGACAACATTGTCTAAGACAGGGAGGGGAAACTGCAGCTGTCCCCCCTCACCCCCCTTTTTTTGTTATTGTTGATGGTGGTCAGGGGATCTATTGCTGCTGGAGGGCATCTATTTTTGCATGGAAGTCTATTGTTGCTGGGGTGGGGGGGGTCTATTGTTGCTGGTGGGGGAACTATAGTTGTTGGCTGTGCTTATATTGCTAGGGGGGTCAATTGTTGGTGGAAGCGATATACTGTTGAGGGAGTGGACTATTGTTGCTGGCTGCTGGAGTCTATTGACCCTGGGCTGATGGTGAGAAATCTGTTGTTGCTACTGGGGTCTATTGCTGCTGGTGGAATCCATTGTTGCTGGGAAGGGTCTATTGCTGATGGGGATCTACTGTACTGCTTTTCTTGTTATTAACAAATGCCATACAAATTACTTATCACCACAAAATAATACTTGGTTCTGTAGTCTCTAAAAAGGGTTGCACTTTAGAATTGGTTTCCACTACTGAAACATTGAATGATTAAGAGTTAGATGTAGATGTTGGAGCCCATTCCTCATAACTTAATTATCAGGTCTGTTTTCCACTTTCAGATATATACGGTTTATATATACATACAGTATCTCACAAAAGTGAGTACACCCCTCACATTTTTGTAAATATTTTATTATATCTTTTCATGTGACAACACTGAAGAAATGACACTTTTGCTACAATGTAAAGTAGTGAGTGTACAGCTTGCATAACAGTGTAAATTTGCTTTCCCTTAAACTCAACACACAGCCATTAATGTCTAAACCACTTGCAACAACAGTGAGTACACCCCTAACTGAAAATGTCCGAATTGGGCCCAAAGTGTCAATATTTTGTGTGGCCACCATTATTTTCCAGCACCGCCTTAACCCTCTTGGGCATGGAGTTCACCAGAGCTTCACAGGTTGCCACTGGAGTCCTCTTACATTCCTCCATGACTACATCATGGAGCTGGTGGATGTTGGAGACCTTGCGCTCCTCCACCTTAGGTTTGAGGATGCCCCACTGATGCTCAATAGGGTTCAGGTCTGGAGACATGCTTGGTCAGTCCACCACCTTTACCCTTAGCTTCTTTAGCAAGGCAGTGGTCGTCTTGGTGGAATATTTGGGGTCGTTATCATGTTGGAATACTGCCCTGCGGTCCAGTCTCCAAAGGGAGGGGACCATGCTCTGCTTCAGTATGTCACAGTGCATGTTGGCATTCATGGTTCCCTCAATGAACTGTAGCTCCCCAGTGCCGGCACCACGCATGCAGCCCCAGACCATGACACTCCCACCACCATGCTTGACTGTAGGCAAGACACACTTGTCTCTGTACTCCTCACCTGGTTGCCGCCACAAACGCTTGACACCATCTGAACCAAATAGGTTTATCTTGGTCTCATCAGACCAAAGGACATGGTTCCAGTAATCCATGTCCTTAGTCTGCTTGTCTTCAGCAAACTGTTTGCGGGCTTTCTTGTGCATCATCTTTAGAAGAGGCTTCCTTCTGGGAAGACAGCCATGTAGACCAATTTGATGCAGTGTGCGGCATATGGTCTGAGCACTGACAGGCTGACCTCTACCCCTTCAACCTCTGCAGCAATGCTGGCAGCACTCATACATCTATTTTCCAAAGACAATCTTTGGATATTATGCTGAGCATATGCACTCAACTTCTTTGGTCGACCAGGGTCTGGCTTGTTCTGCGTGGAACCTGTCCTGTTAAACTGCTGTATGGTCTTGGGCACCATGCTGCAGGTCAGTTTCAGGGTCTTGGAAATCTTCTTATAGCCTAGGCCATCTTTATGTAGAGCAACAATCCTTTTTTCACATCCTCAGAGAGTTCTTTGCCATGAGGTGCCATGTTGAAGTTCCAGTAACCAGTATGAGAGAGCGAGAGCGATAGCATCAAATTTAACAGACCTGCTCCCCATTCACACATAAAATCTTGTAACACTAACGAGTCACATCCACCAGCTCCGTGATGTCGTCATGGAGGAGTGGAAGAGGACTCCAGTGGCACCTTGTGAAGCTCTGGTGAACTACATGCCCAGGAGGGTTAAGGCACTGCTGGAAAATAATGGGGGCCACACAAAATTTGGGGCCAATTTGGACATTTTCACTTAGGGGTGTACTCACTTTTGTTGCCAGTGGTTTAGACATTAACGGCTGTGTGTTGAGTTATTTTGAGGGGACCGCAAATTTACACTGTTATACAAGCTGTATAACAGTGTGTGTAGTACAACACTAGTACAACACTACTATACATTGTAGTAAAGTGTCATTTCTTCAGTGTCGTCAAATGAAAAGATAGAATAAAAAAATGTACACACATATATATATATATATATATATATATATATATATATATATATATATATATATACACACAGAGAGAGATAGAGTGAACCTTAATTTTAGTATACTATATAGGAAAGATATCAGCCCCGGTGAATGTGTTTCATCTTTGGGTATATTTTTTCTTCTTTTTTTAGGAATGACAATTTTATATAGCACCATAGTTCTAAGCAGTAAGAAGCACAATAAAATGTTGAAAAATTGAGAGAGCCCTTTAAAGAATTCATGTATCTATAATGTCCCCAAACTTTCTGCTGACAGAAAATGCTTTGTACTTTCTACCTGACATCCCGGCTCAGCGATCAGGTTATAATGTACTCAAGTTTTGCAAGTTTTCAGAGTAAGATGATTTTACAGACATACTTTTTACATCAGAGCCTGGCAGTGATTCAGAATCTACTTGTATCCAGTCACACGTCTCTGCCTAGGCTCAACAAAATAAATGAAAAATTTGAGACGGCTAAACATTTATTCTGCTGGGAGAAGAAGTTGTAGGAGCTCTTGACATGAACAGCTGCTGTCTGTTGTAGGTGTTGTATAAAAGACAATCTTCAGCCAATTTTTTTTTTTTTTTTTTAACAAAGCTTTGGATTCCAAAAGGAAAGGTGTAGAACCCCTGTCAGGATTTAGTTGTCTCCCTGTTGGGGACATTTCCCTTATTTCCTGTCCTAGTGACACCTATCATCAAGCCAGGAAAGGAGTGGAAATTTCATCAATGGGGGCATAGACAGAAATAATACTTCTCAGTGGTTCATAATCTCCCTTATTATTAGATGTTTGCCTAGGCTAATTGCCACCTGTTGCAGGAATTTTTGCTAGTAGATCTCTGGCAGGATTCTCTATTACCATGATAACCCAACCACAATCCACCAAACAAGAAGTTGACACATTCAAAATCCATCACGATCCCCAGTGGGCATTCACATTTTGTTTGGTGGATTGTGGATGGATTGTCAGTGTAACAAGGACACCTGAATTTAACCAGCTTTTGATTGCTTCTGGTGATCTGGTATACTGTATCCCCTGAACTCTCTGGATGCCACCCCCTTCTTTGTCTCCCCTTTTGGTTGCTAGGACATTGGCACAACAACTAATAACCTTATGGCTCAGCTGCCAGTGTCCTAGCAACCAATGACACTGTGCTGTATTGGTTGTTAGGACACTGGCAGCTGGTCTGCACATGAGAACAAGGGCCCTGTCCCCACAATCCTGTTCTCTAACCATGTGCCCAGCCTGGGCATGATCCTGGACACTGAATCTATCAGTTAAGCAACGAGTATCAGTGGCCATCAAGTCCTCTTCTCACCATCTCAGGAACATTATAAGAATCAAACATCTGAGAGGGAGTGGTCTGGACATGGCGGCGTGAACACGCTTTCGCTGGAGCTCTGCAGGGACCGGGACATTCCTTGCCATTTACAAATGCAGCCGGCTCTCGCAACTCATGCCCGGGGTGCAGAAACATCCACTGGACCCGGGGTTACCGCGAACCGCAAAGATCACCCGATACTTCCTCCGCCAGCACTCCACACCAGTGCAGTCACAAGTGGCGGTGGGGACTCCCAAGATGGCGCCACCACAAGTCGGGCAGGCCGGAGCTGTGTCGGGCACGAAGAAAAGTGCGGCTGCAAGTGGGGCAGGTGAGCTTTCCTCGGGGACCCCCCAACCTCTATCCCCCATACATACTCCGGAGTTCCCCCGGCCAGACTCACCATTAGTGGCAAGTAGCTCCCGAGACTCTGGGTCACAAGCAGGGGGAGACATCAGGGATGTGCTGGCCGACCTCCCTACACACCAGGACATGCAGGCTATGGCTGGCTCAATTGTGTCAGCGTTGTCTAAAGAGCTACATATCCTGAAGCAGCAGGTGGATGGAGTGGAGGAGAGAGTGGAATCCCTGGAGAGCGGCTCAGCCTCTGTGAACGCTCGTTTAGATGCCCTGGAGGCACACCAGGCCGCCTACAACCAACAGCTCATATACATATACCCTCAAATTGACGATGGGGAAAACCGCAACAGGAGGAATAACCTCAGTTTAAGGGGTATTCTGGAGGCGACAATGGGAGGTGACCTACGTACTACTGTGGCTGCCATCCTCAATTCCCTCCTGGAACGGGCCCCACTACGGACCTGGAGCTGGACCGAGTGCATAGAGTACAGGGTCCCCGTCCCCTGTCCCAGGGAGCTGCAGACAGGCCATCGCCACGGGACGTGCTGTGCAGGGTGCATTTTTTCTGTTTAAAGGAGGAAATCCTGCGGCGGGCCTGGGCTCATGGTCCTATTGACGTTGATGGAGCCTCAGTGCATGTCTACCCAGATGTCTCTCGCCAGACTAGGAGGATGAGGGGTATGGTACGCCCACTGCTGGAGGTTAGAAGGGAAGCTGGGGTGACCTATCATTGGGGCCATCCCTTCCATGTCATTATTCAGAAGCAGGGAAGTACCTTCTATCTTCCCTCTCCTGCCCAGCTCCCCCAGGTGTTCTTGTTCCTGGACAGGACGGTCATTGAAGTCCCGGACTGGCTTGAGTCCCTTCTGCAGAAAGCCGTTCCTGGACCCCCGCCTCCGCGCCCGCAGAGATTTCGGCGGGCTAGGTCCCGCCGCCGGAGTGGGGATCCACCCCGGCGGACGCTGGCTACCTCGGAGGACTAACACTCAGCACATGAAGCTCTGACGGCTAGTGATGTAGACTGGTGACTATTGCTTGTTTTTAGGCACAGGCCAGGTTACTGGGAGACTTGAGGGGCCATGCTACATGAGAGGTTTCAAGATGCAGTGTCTGTGAGGCCCCCTACCCCCGCCTGTTGGGATTCATCCTCTCAAAGATAATGACTTGTTCCCGCCCTCCCCCTTCTTTCCCCCATGGATGTCGACTCAGTAGTGGGCCTCGGTGGTGTTGTGGGGGGTACTTTTGTACATCTCCCCGGGGCCGAGCCGGGGCCCTCTCACCTGTTTTTCTGAGGGGGGGGGGGTTTTCCCTTTGCCCCCTCTAGGGCTCCATCAGCAGGGGCCTCCCTTACCCACGTCCCTGTGTTCGCCGATGGATTGGAGAGATGCCTGGGCCCAGATTAGGGATGTTGAGGGGCGCAGGGCAGTTATTCGGGTTCCTCTACCTTGCACGGACTGTGGGGATTGGTGGGTTGAGGACATGGAATATTTTTGTTATTTTACTTTCCATGTTTTGACTAACTATGTCTTCTTCCTCCAGGTTTGGCCTCGCTATATGGTGTGTGCTCGGGGATGGGCCTCTCGCACCCTGTTCCAGCCACGCGTTAATCTACTTACCTCTCAGACCCCACTTAGAGGCCCTATGGGATCACCCGTTGCCCCAAATTTTGGCCCCCCTCTGCTTCTAGTGGGGGGTGTGTGCTACGAAGAGGTGGCTTGGAGGGGGCACGGGGCTCACCGGGGGGGGGGGCTAGACATTTGAACGGCACCAGTCGGACGAGTGACGGGGAGGGTGGGGGATTTACCTAGATGCGTTAGGTTACCCTATGTCACCCCTGTTTAATGGTTAATGCCTGTGCTATGTTTGCAGTTTTGTTTATGTACTATCAAATCCAAGAGAGTCAAACTATGTTGCTGAAGCCTCCACGACCCGGCAGGCTGCTGACCTGCATGTTAACTGGGAATCCTTTGGCGACGGCCACGGTTACCTTCACCTCCTATAACGTGCGGGGCTTGGGCACCCCCGAAAAGCGCACCAGACTCCTGGCTGACCTTAAAAAGAACAGGTCACAGGTCGTATTCCTCCAGGAAACCCATTTTAAACACGACATGGTCCCCAAGTTGGGGAATAGGGCGTTTCCCACGGCATACCATAGCCCTTCACCGATTTCGAAGTCTAAAGGGGTGGCATCCTACTAGCACAATCAGTGCCTTGGTCTCTCTCCGCGGTGCAGCGGGACCCAGAGGGGCGTTATGCGTTTGTAAAAGGGAGGATCGGGGATGTTGTGGTCACCCTGGCGAACGTGTATTTCCCCAATGTGGACCATGTCACCTTTTTGCGAGGTCTGGTCCCGGAAATTCTTGAGTTTCGGGAGGGGATCCTCATCTTTGGGGGGGATTTAAATTTTACGATGGACCCGGCCCTGGATTCTTCTCGGGGGGCCACACATCTCTCTTTTTCACGGCTTAAATGCCTGAAAGCGGAACTCTCTCTATTGTAGCTAATTGACCCCTGGCGTATCATGCACCTGACGGAGAGGGATTATTCCTTCTATTCTTCGGTCCATCAAACGTATTCTCGGCTGGACTATCTCCTGATCCCCCATAGAGAACTCGCGAGAGTTCAGTCGGCTCGGATAGATGACATCCTTATGTCGGACCACGCTCCCGTACACCTTGCTTTGAGATTGGATTCACAGGTAAGGACCCCCCCTGCCTAGCGTCTAAATGAGTCCCTTCTCCAGTCCCCGGACATCCGACAGAGGCTAAACAGGGCTCTTACCGAATACTTTGAGTTGAATGCGGCCTCTGTGGATAGCCCCTTTACGGTGTGGGAGGCGCATAAGCCGGTGATCAGAGGCTTGCTCATCTGGATAGGGACCCACTTGAAAAAAGGAAGATCGGCATTGGTGGACACTCTGTTAGTGCGCTTACGATGTCTGGAGGGGGTACACAAGGCGAAGGCTGCCAAGGCGGTGCACGCTGAGCTTCTAAAGACAAGGGAGGAGCTGAACTCCCTATTGTTCCACAAAGCAAAACAAAAACTGGCTTGGTCGAGGTGGACCATGTTTGAGTTTTCAAATAAACCAGGTGCGCTTCTAGCGAGGGCACTCTGGGGTTCTCGCGCACGGACCTTCATCCCGCACATCGTTACAGCGTCTGGGCAGAAGCTCTCTGGGTCGGATGACATGGCAAGGGAATTCTGCACTTTTTTCCGAACCCTATATAACCTGGACCCCTCACCTGCGTTAGAGGTTTCCGGATCGCTAAGTGCCAGGATCCGAGAGTACATAGTGGCTCGGGCATGCCGAAACTCCTGGAAGAGGCGCTGGAGGAGCTGGAGGCTCCCATTGCGGTAGAGGAGCTGGGGGTCGCTCTGGCCCAATCCAAGCCTAAAAAGGCGCCGGGGCCTGACGGCCTCACAGCGGCCTATTACAAGGAATGTTCTGCCCTGCTCCTTCCCCGTCTAGTGGCAGACCTTAACTCTCTGGTGGAAGGACGGGAGATGCCAGTGGATGCTCTTAGGGCATACATCTCCCTGATTTTGAAGGAGGGTAAGGATCCGGTGCAGTGAGGAAGCTACCGACCGATCGCGCTGCTGAACACGGACCTGAAGGTGTTTGCACGGGTGTTGGCGAATAGGCTCCTCCCCTACCTTTCGGGTCTCATTCATAGGGATCAGGTGAGATTCATCCCCCAATGCGAATCCCGGGACAATACAGTCTGGGTCCTCAACCTGATTCACGTAGCTCAGTCATCTAAGCGGCTGCTTCTTCTGCTGTCCACTGATGCAGATAAAGCTTTCGACAGGGTCCACTGGTCATTTATTCGGGCCACCTTGGAGCACATGGGTCTGGGGACCTCGATGTTGAGCTGGATATCTGCCCTGTACTCGCGACCATCCGCGGCGGTCAGGGTCAATGAGACGCGCTCAGACTTTTTTGATATTACAAACGGGATGCGGCAGGGTTGCCCCCTCCAGCCCCTAATCTTCATTTTGACACTGGAACCGTTCCTTTGTACAATCAGGGCTAACCCGGACATTCCGGGCTTCCCATAAGGTGGCAGCGTTTGCCGACGACCTGATTTTCTTTGTCACGGACCCAGTTACCACCCTCCCAATACTTCTGCAGGCCATCCAGACATATGGTTCCTTGTCCCATTTTAAAGTAAACTACAGTAAGTCTTCGGCCCTTAAAATTTCAGTGGGTTCCGAAGCGATTGGGTCTCTCCGGCCATTTTTCCCCTTCCAATGGGCGGATACATCACTCAAGTATTTGGGAACTTATATTACTGCAGACCTCTCTAAGTATCTCTCATAATGTGGTGATGCACATTATGGGTGTCAGGTCCGAGCATTCCTAGATGAACAGTTTCCTGGAAAGTGGATTGGTCGTCGTGGGCCAGTTGAATGGCCCCCAAGGTCTCCCGATCTGACCCCCTTAGACTTTTATCTTTGGGGTCATCTGAAGGCAGTTGTCTATGCTGTGATGATACGAGATGTGCAGCACATGAAAATACGGATACTGGAAGCCTGTGCTAGCATTTCTCCTGCGGTGTTGCTATCAGTGTGTGAAGAGTGGGAGAAGAGGGTTGCATTGTCAATCCAACACAATGGGCAGCACATTGAACACATTTTATAAGTGGTCAAAAACTTGTAAATAACTCATGAAAGAATAAAGTTACGTTAAAACCAAGCACACCATTGTTTTTCTTGTGAAATTCCCAATAAGTTTGATGTGTCACATGACCCTCTTCCTATTGAAAAAACAAAAGTTGGATTCAAAATGGCCGACTTCAAAATGGCCACCATGGTCACCACCCATCTTGAAATGTTTCCCCCTTCACATATACTAATGTGCCACAAACAGGAAGTTAATATCACCAACCATTCCCATTTTATTAAGGTGTATCCATATAAATGGCCCACCCTGTATATTGCTTGAAGCTCATACAAAACGCAGCAGCCAGACTACTCACTGACCAACCCTGTTACTGCCACATCACACCAATTTTTATTCCCTACACTGACTTCCAATCAAATGGAGGATATCAGTTAAAGAGAACAATGAGTGGTCCGATCAGGTCTACCTGAAAAACGGACAGGCGGACCCGATCAGTCCGTTGGTGTGAAAGGGGCCTTACAGCAACAGCTGACAAATCCTTCTCTTCAGTGACCCTAACGCTAATTTCATAAGCAAAAGAAGAAATATTATATTGTTATTATTATTATTGATATTATTGTTAATGCAATTCATGGCATACTGTGAAGTAGCAGTCACATTAACGCACCATGGAAATATAAATTGACACTACAAGTAAGGCTTCCACTATAATGTTTGTTATGTTGTATTATGCAGTTTAGCACAGCGTGCTATGCTTGCTGCGAGTCCAAAAAGAAGAGACTAAATAAAAAATTGCATACTTTTCATCTATGTGGTTTTCTGAGTTTGAAGTTTTATTTGAAAATATCATTCCCTAATACAACATCTTCATTTTAACTATCTTAAAAGTTTGTTGTCAAAACTTCTTTCATGTAAAGCGATCTGGGACTATATTGGGAATAGAAATACAAAAATCTGCCAAAGAAATCCCCATTAGCGGGGTTTCAGCAGCTCCTGCCAGTACACTCCCGGAGGAGACCACCACACAGCTGAAACCAGAAGTCTGGGATGTAATCATCCAGCTCTGGTTAGTAGAAGCCTTCTGGCAGGAGACAGTGACTGCTGTAAATATGGAGCAACGGTTCAGGTGGTACACGAGGCAATGTTGGAGCAGAGCAGATATCCACAAATTCACATTTCATGAGTTGCACACTTTAGTGTTAACTCATGCTTTGTGCAATCAAATCTTAGCAAACAAGTCCACTTTAAAGTTACTATCATTGTATTCAAATTGTCCTGAAAGATTAGCCTATAAAAGAAGAGAGTAAATACATACATCTACCGCTGTCTGTGCTGGCAATCACCACTCCATTGAAGAGAAATCTTCCTCTGAAGTCAGCTGAGAAACCAACACTTCTGAGAGTGTCCATCTTCCATTCTGTGGTTCCTCCAGTCAACCATTCACATTACTTATAGGACCAGGCAGGAGGAACCAGTGAGTACAACAGTTTCTTAGCAGAATTCAAAAGATTACTTCTCTTCTTCAAAGCCATGATTGATTTTGTGGGCAGTAAGTCTCCAGCATGTTATAGTCACCTTCCCATTGCTCTCCCACCTCTCCTCCACCTCTCCTTTCTCCACTGGAAGAGAAGAAAAATGTCAGAGATCATGTGGCTCACTTCTCCTCTCTTTTCTCTCTTTTGTCCTCACCCATATGTAAGCTTTGACTAGAGTGACTCACAAAGCTTGTTCTCCTCAATCCCAGAGGTAAAAGGTTCGACACGAGAAAGAAAAGATAACGTTCTGTAAGTAAACATTCTTTGGGGCCATCTTTAAAGTAAACCTGTTGCTTTGCCTCGCATGGACCTAACTTGAGTTGATGAAAATAGGGGATATTCAATCTGCCCCAACGCATTGCCTCATTACCACCTGATCCACCTCTTTAAATTTGCAGCAGCTACAACATCCTGCTTACCCCATACTTTTTCATTTAGCAAGTTTACGTTAACAATGTTAACTTGGGCAGACTCGATCTCCACCGGTGAGCCACGATTGCCTAGAAGAGAAGAAAAACAGGGTACCGCCGATGTAAACACGGGTTCCCAGCTCTGTCAGGCGATATGTAAGAGATCTACTAAACCCTGTCACTGGGATCAGTTAGATCTCTTATGCCCCTGACAGCCCAGCCCCTTCACAGTTAGAACATTGCCTAGGGAACACGGTAGATCACCCCCTGCGGGTTAAGCCCTCCACTGCCAATGACATTTACACAGTAATCAGTGGAATCTTAAATTTCTGATCACTGTATAATTGTCATTGGTCCCAAAAAAGTGTGAAAAATGTCTGACATGTCCGCCCACAATATCACAGCCCTGATAAAAATCGCAGATTGCTGCCATTACTAGTAAAAAAAATTAAAAATAGTAAAACCGCCAGAAGTGAATTCTCATGGATTGTAAATGCGGCGACTTTTGCACAAACCAATCAATAAAGGCCGATTGCAATTTTTTTTTTTTTTTTACCAAAAATATGAGGAAGAATATAAATTAGCCAAAACCCATTAATAAATTTGTTTTTTTATATATTTTTTTATTTGTATTTTAACAAAAAGTAAGAAATATTGTTTTTTTTTTGCAAAATTGTCGCTCTTTTTTTGTTTATAGCGGTGATCAGAAATGACGCAGAGGGGTTCAAATACCACCAAAAGAAAGCTCTATTTGTGGGAAAAAAATGACGCAAATTTTGTTTGGGTACAACATCGCACGTCCACGTAATTGTCAGGCGCAGTGCCGAAACGCAAAAAGTGCTCTGGTCCTAACGTGGGAAATCCTTCCGGGGCTGAAGTGGTTAATACAAGTAGCATGGCTCACAACTAACCTATTGGTATACTGAATATTGAACCACTACACCACGGTCTTATACATGTCTAACAATTTCTATCTTCAATTTTGCCCAGTAAATGTTACTCTGTTATGATTAACTAATATCAGTCGACTTGATATGTCTAATTGTAACCCCGGCTAAGACAATCTGATATTTTGTATTTCAGCTATTGCTATCTCAATAAATCATTCTTTTCTGTACAAAAAAAATAAATACAAGTAGCATGGGTCTGCTTGACCCAGGTTCCACTTGAAATGCCCCAGTCATTGCATCCTTCAGGTCATTGTAAGGCTAGGTATGAACTATATGAGCCTGCGGGACTGCATGTATTAGCACACTTAGCTCCTCCTGCATCAAAAATGGGCTTCTGTTAGCAGATGTGCAGGGATGTCATTAATGCCACGTACTGGAAACCACAGCACAGTTTCTTGTGCTGGGAACTGCACAGCACTATGTGGTTTCCCTGTGGCTGCGATTTTGGTGCAGGGACCTTTTACCTATGCTTATTCCAATGAATGGGCTGCTGTGTCCATACAAATACCTAGCTTAAATTAGCACAAAGGACATTGGACAAGGTTTGTATACTGAGCCATTTTACTCCAGGAGGGGGAGTTTGGGAGATGGCAGGTACAAGCTGACGTAGGAGAGGTACTTATACAAGTATTGTAGATTTCCTCACACATTGAGTATTAAGAAGTTTCTTTCAACCATTATTCAGAATTCAAAACTGCTTTTTTATGTTTAAATCCTACGGGCGAAACATAATGCAGAGGGAGAGGTAGTTACACAGTGCAGGCTTTATGAACCGTCACATTTCTAAGGATTTTTTCACACTCTGTATATAATGGTTCACACTCTGTATATAATTGTATACATATAATTGTAGATAAACTAAGCAAAATGTTTAACACTAAACAATATCCTTATTCTTCTAAAATAATACATACACAACCGTCTTAGCTCCTACCTCACTGAAAACAACCTTCTTGACCCCTTACAGTCTGGCTTTTGCTCGCAGCACTCCACAGAAACGGCCCTACTAAAACTCACTAACGATTTACTAACTGCTAAAACCAATGGTTACTACTACTACATACCCTTAATACTAGACCTCTCTGCGGCCTTGGATACTGTTGACCACCTGCTCCTTCTCAATAAACTCCACTCACTTGGCCTCCAAGATTCTGCTCTATCCTGGTTCTCCTCCTACCTATCACAGCACTCCTTCAGTGTTACTTACAATGCTGTCTTCTCCTCTCCACTTATTCTTTCTGTAGGAGTCTCCCAAGGCTCTGTTCTTGGACCCCTTCTCTTCTCTATCTACACCTCCTCCTTTGGTCACTTAATAACCTCCCATGGCTTTCAATAACACCTCTACGCCAATGACACTCAAATCCATCTCTCTACTCCTCACCTCACTCATTCAGTCTCCTCTGGCATTTCTAAATTACTAATTGATATATTAGCATGGATGTCGCACCACTTCCTTAAATTAAATCTCTAAAACTCAGCTAATGATAACCCCCCCTGCCCGTGTCCCCTCCATGACTTTTCCATCAAAATCAATAACGCAACCATCAATCCCTTCCCTCATGCCAGTGTACTAAGTGTAATCCTAGATAGACTCTGACTTGTCCTTTCAGCCCCAAATCCACTTGTTGTTAAAAGCTTGTAGACTTCAACTCCATAACCTCTTCAAAATCCACCCCTCTTTAATAATGAAACCACCAAGCTACTCACTCCCTTGTTATCTCTTGCCTTCACTATTGCAACTCCCTTCTCAGAGGCCTACCTCTCCATAGACTATTGCCTCTTTGGTCTATCATGAATGCTGCTGCCAGACTCATCTACTGTATCTTACCAAACGTTTAGTGTTTGCTACCCCTCTCCGCCAATCACTACACTGGCTTCCGATTGGCCAGGGAATTAAATTCAAAATACTAACTACAACATACAAAGCCATTCACAACTCTGCCTCAAGCTACATCACCAATCTTCTCTCCAAATATCACCCAAGCCATCCTCTCTACTCCTCTCAAGACCTCCTACTCTCAAACTCCCTGGTCCCCTTCTCCCATGCTCGTCTCCAGGACTTCTCCCATCTCTCCCATCACTTTCCCATACTCAATAAATTTCTACCTCAATCTCCCACTATTTCCTACTCTGGCTGCCTTTAGGAGACCCCTGAAAACTCAGGCTTCCTGAAGAGATATCACACCTCCAACTAATCTTTTATCACTTCCAGTAGCTTATTCCCCGCAGTTATAAACTTTTGTACCACTTACCCCACTGTTGGGGAAATTGCATATTTCATATTCCTCATTAAGGTTGGCCTCACAAATATCTATTATAGCCTCTAATATCCTGGTTACCTTGCATGACTCAACTTATTGGCATTTGAACTGCCTTATATGGTCAAGCTAGCCCCCTCTCCTCAGGAATGTAAAGGTCATATTGTTGCTTACCAGGGTGTTGGCTGGTGTGGTCCTTTTCCTTACACACAAGCTTAATACCACAGCCCAATCTGATATAAGTTAGTCTCACCCAGAACAGCCATGAGGCACGTGTCCTGGTCACCTGTGCCATGAAAGGGACCCATGGCGGGAAGCAAGCACCTTTAGTTAAGTATTCTTGATATTTTCTTTATCTTTATCTGTATTTGTCATTAGCTGTAATAAATGTTATATTTTTAAGTATTTGTGTGATCTCTCTTTGCACATATCGAACACAACCCCAAAAACGTGACAAGAGATTTGATACCAGGAGTGGGGTCAATTTGTGCAAATAAGAGATACAAAAATGATGCAGAATTGTGCTAGACTGTTTGTACTGGGTTTAATGTTGTTTATTTGTATTGTGAGCCATAGTACATTCAGAAAGCGTAGGAAATGTATCAGATATTTAGCTGGCTTATTTGAGGTGCCTTTAGGTGATCAGGTGCAAGCAGATTTTTGTTTAGGTGTTAACTGGACACCGGCTTGCGATTTTGTTCTTGTTTGATAAAATGGGCGAGAGACTGATATACAAATGAAACTGTTGTGTCTTCAGGAAGCCTTAATTTGCAATAGTAAACAGCATTGGTCTCTGGATTGAAGAAATTTCAGAGCAATGAGACTTGTTTATAAATTGGGCGAGAGACTGATATACAAATGAAACTGTTGTATCTTCAGGAAGCCTCAATTTGCAAGTAACAACATTGATCTCTGGTTTGTAAAAATTTCAGAGCAATGAGACTTGTTTGAATATTGATTGTTATGTGTATGTCCGAATGGTTTGAAGCTAACTAATGGACATGGTACTTGTTTGTATTGTCTATATAAAATGACAAGGTTACCTTAATCAAGATAGATAGGTAATGCTTAGTATGATTTGTAAAATAAGTTTTGTCACCTTTGTTTGAGGGTCATCCTATATATAAGAAAGCATTTGGGACTCAGGAGATGAGAATGCTTTCATTTGAAGATTCCTCCCTCCCTTTACATGCTCTGTGTGTGTCTGTGTAAATAAAGAGAGGAAACAGATAAAGAGACAGACATTCCACCATTTGTAACCCCCCTTTAAAAGACTGTGCCTGTCTATGAAGCAGGAAAGTTCTGAACATCTAAGAAATGAGCAATATACTGTTAAATGTAATGTTTAAATGTGGGTGATATGTAAGACCAAGGGAAATGTTTAATTATGTTGCAAAAATACAATCCTAGTTGAAATTGTTAGTTTTTAGCTTTGTAACTCTAGGATTCAGTTTAAACAAAGAAAAGGCTGATGCGGCCGACACCCTTTTAAATTCCAAAAAGCAGCCATGATTATTATAATTATTTAAATGTTTAGTTCTCTATTCCAGCCTACTGGGCATGGAAAGAGAAAATGCTCCACCCACTGATAAAAATCTAGTTCTACCTTTTTCTGCCAGTCATTTGACAACGTAGCTGATTAGACAAGTTCTGTATAACATGTTAAATGTATGAGCAAGCAAAGAGTAACAATATAAGATAGGACAACAGTAAATGATCACTGGAGATGTATGTCTATGTATTGTCTGGATTGGTGATTGTACTGAAGTGTGATACTTTATAATACAACACTCATGATTGTTTTATAAGTTTTTTTGTTAATACAGAAGTTTCCAAGATTTGTATGGGAAGAGTTTGAAATAGAAAAAGCAATATGGATTTGGTGATGTATAATATTTGTGCACAATGTAATGTACACACTGCAAATGTTATTGTGAATGTTAACCATGCTGAATTATTGACAACTTTTGATGGACGTCCTTTAATGAAAATCCACGTGGTGATTAATTAATTAATTAATTAGCTCATTTAACATGAGTAGAAAAGAGTGCACTCTCATTAAACAACATGGCCATATGTTTTGTCTGGGAAGTGTTTTGAATATGTTCATTGGAGGTATATATGCAGGCGCTGCATATATACCTCCAATGAACTTTTAGACAACACGGATCAGTTGTTTTAATGCGTGCTGCCCAGTCTTATAATCAGTATTTTAACAGTTTTTTTACCATTTGATGTTTTACCATATATTGTATTTCTCTGAGTGAGCGCGGGTTTCTTTGCATATTTGTTTTGAATATGTGTTTTGTGCTAACCATTTGTTTATTTCTAGGTGGGAAATGTAATGATAATGCACTAAGACCTTTCATTTTGTTTAGTTCCTAGATAGCGCTAAACAGCGTCAATCCACCTGTCTGATATTGTTTGATGTCCAAGAACTAAAGACGAAGATTACAACATACATTGACAAACTTGCATTGTCTTAATTGTTGATATTTTGTTTATGTGAATGTAATGACAGTTTTTATTAGAACTGATTGTAAAACAGAGCAGCTAATAATTTTGATGCTGCGTGATGGGTATTCAAGTTTTTTCCCTTCTGATTAAGTTGAATTTGAAACATATTTCTAATGGTTTGGAGGGTATAAGACCCAAATATAACGTTTATCTCCGTCTACTGTCCCTTCCTGTGTGTGTTTAGCTCGATTTATAGCAGGATCTAGTTTAACAGATTCTGCCATAATCATTGCAGTGGCATGTAATACAGAGCCACTGTTGGAGTGTGTGAAAAATGAACAGAATACACAGGATGTGCACAGTACAGGAAGAGAACGGGTGACAACTGGTGTTTGAGTTGAAGTATATTTTTCTATATGAATGACTGTTTGAATTCAAGTTAATCGTGTCATTTATTATGGAAAAAGTAATTATATGTCCGCTCATAATGGATAGTTTCTATTAGAGATAATCATGATTATGGCAATGGTTGCAAATTTTAAACTAAGTCCTTCAAAATTAAGGTGGTGTAATTTTGATATATACATTGCTATATGTGACACTTAATGATCCTTTGGCCACCACGTTTGATACACTTGATTATGAAATGAAATAGGTTCCCAGGTTTAGCTTTCCTCGATTCTCCCCGATTGTGTGGGTGTGGTACTGGCATGTAGAGAATACTGACACATCAGGTGTGGGTAGTTTGTACACACATATTGGGGTCACTATAGACAAGAGCCAGTTAGCCTGCCAGAATGTTTATAGAGTGTGGGAGGAGAGCGGAGTACACAGAGGAAATATACATACATTAAGTGGTTTGAAGTTGGGCCTATGGTTGGACATTGCTAAGTTTAGATAAAAGCTGAGTTTTTCCCTTTTAGTGTTAGGCCAGGTCACTAGGGATTGGGGATTTAACTGTTCAGAAATCTAAATCCATGATGGGCTATATGGGCATTATTGTTAGTTATGGAAGGTTGGACTGGCAGTCTTGGTAACACACCTGCCTTGACGTCAACCACAAGCATATTGGAGAAAGGAGACAAACACATTTGACAGCAGCAACTGTCTATAAAGACTTTGCCAATGATCAGCAGCTGAACTGTTGGTGCAAGTTACACCTGTTCTGATGGTTGAATACCTGAACTGTTCCATCCGCTATCATGGTCAAGTACCTGAATCTGATCGTGAAGTGCCTGAACTGTTTTATCTGCTGTGATGGTCAAGTGCTTGAACTGTCTGTAAAGTTATGTGCCTGCACGTCGATGACTTGTGAGCTGCAATAGTCCGGAGGATATGGACTTTGTATTCTACAGTTCTTTCAGTTTTACAGCGTTGCAATTGTTGTGCTGCAGCTGCGATCTGATCACTGGATGTCTAAGACTCTGCTGTCCATCACCAGGTATGGAGGACTTTGAAAGGAAAGTTTGATGTTCATACCTGCTCCTGTGCTTTCGAAAGGAGAAGTTTGGTGTTCTGTTAGTCCAACATATAGTTTTTTTTAAGTTTGGATATTTTTATATTTTTCAGCCCTAACATAGCCAAATGAGATGTTCTGTGCAGGTAAATCTGACAGGGAAAGGAAAGTAGGTATCTACACTTTAGATTAGATACGCTTTAGATCCCCCATTTTTCATTCAAGGTAAACCGGGGGGTGGGAGAATTATTCTTTTTGTTTACAATAATCAGGTGCTTTCCTTCTAATATTGATGTTGTGTCTATGTACAGTTGGAGGCATTATATGATTTGTGAGCCAGGGGGTGGAGTGTTGGGGAAATTGCATATTTCATATTCGTCATTAAGGTTGGCCTCACAAATATCTATTATAGCCTCTAATATCCTGGTTACCTTGCATGACTCAACTTATTGGCATTTGAACTGCCTTATATGGTCAAGCTAGCCCCCTCTCATTGGTCCTATAATCTCCGATATTATCTATAAACACTCCGGTTGGAATTACTGCTTATACTTTATACGTTAAAGGGGTTGTGAGGTGGGGGACCGAGTGTTTAGTATATTACGGAGGTTGACATGTATCTGTGTTGTAGTTATAATCTTCCTTTCGTGGACTAATAACAT
>BLSH010372459.1:376602-387747 GCA_018402905.1 Glandirana rugosa | reverse complement strand
TCAGGAGTCCTACCCCCTGCCAATCCAAGTTGGGGATTGGTCAGGGCTCCTTAACATACTTCAGAAAGTGACACCTCCTATTCCATCCCCTTTTCCAGAGCCTTCTGGAAACAAAGGGGAGGAGTATCCAAGGAGTGTTCCTTCCTGCAATCTCCAGCTCTCCCTGGACCACTGCCCTGCCTAGATGAAAACATTCAGGCTTGCACTTTTTGTCACCTGACTAAATGTGCCTCTCCTAGCAAAAATCTACTACAAAAAGAGCCTATTACTATGGGAGTGCTACATATATTTGAAAAAAAAATTATATATATATATATATATATATATATATATTTATTGCAAAGAACTACCCTCTTCATACTGCAGTGGTCCTCTCCACACTCTCCTCCATACATCATCAATTGCCCTCTTCGTTTTCAGCGAGGCCCAGTCCTTTAACATAACCCCCTGGACATCCATCAATGCGTCATCCTGGGCTCTCCACGCAATGCTGCAGAGAAAGACGCTAATATCAAAACATCAGCATCACTTTCTGAGGCATCGAGGACTGTCCACCTCCGGGGAGGAAGTGAACCTTGTTCATCACTTGTCCAACCAGAAGGTACCTGGAAAAAGGGGTGTACGTTTTTTTCATTTTTAGGAGAATTCCTGAAATGGCACAAAGTGATCTTGTGACAGGTGTACTTTAAGATACGTTTCATGTTTGCAAATGTCTAAGTCCTTCAAGAAGACGAGATAAGCGAATGTGTAACCAGCGATAGCCGCGTACGACTTCCAACGACAGATAAGGGCGCTATACAACAGAGTAATCATCTCTCTCTCATTCGGTGCCCAATTATTTTTCTCCCCCCTCTCCCTCTCCTTCCACAAAGTCTGCTCACTTTACTCTTTGAAATGCAATACAGCAATTTCTTCTTCATTCATGAAAAACAATGACAATAGCAACTAATTCACTTCTCTGCCATTTAGAAGCCTTTATAATCAGAGCAAGAGGAAGATAGTAAAGTAACTGAGTAGAATGGTAATCACCACAGGAACACAGTTAGCACAGCTTCAGGCATTGCAGGCAGATAAACCCTTATGAATACATTTTTTCCCAAATACTTATCACCTATTTCAATCCGTGCAACGTGCCTGTATGTAATCTGGAGTTTTCAGGAGAAAGGAAAAAAAAACATATTTGAAGACAAGTTAATTAGTTGAGTAAAATTACCTGAAATTGAACAATGAGCTGTAATGAAATAACGAAATGCATTTACAGTGATATAATGACAGATTCTTGTAGCGGACGGCTTGCTGAGCGGAATAAAGGTTTGTACATGTGGATGTTTTTTCAAAGCATCTTATCAGCTGTTGAGAGAATTCTGCTCCTTAAAGGGAATTTGCTGGGACAGAATTACAACGCTTGCATTTTTATTTTTTAAATAGTTCCCCCACTCCCGCTAAAAAATATTGTCTTTTAAACAATGTTCACCTTCTCTAGTGTTGCCCCATGTATTTTCCTTCTTGGTCCAGTGCTTGGTCCCCTTGTGGGTTAAATGACGCCCAGTGTCATTCAACCCATTTCCAGTGAGAACAGAGTGAAAGTGGGTATGAATAAAAATACCCACGGCATGGGATTGTGGCTGCCAGGGTATTTATTATTTATAAAAAAAAAAATTAAAAAAAAAAAGTGGGGTCTGTGGATACACGTGCAGGGCAGTGGATTTAGGTGGGTTTTGTCAGGTGGATAGCGGGCGGGAAACATGTGAGTGAAGGGTTATATAAGTGACCCACTGCGCTGAAGTATTCAGTCACTCTGACTGACCTGGCTGAGCTCCCCAACCCTCCCTCCCTTGTCGCAGCACCTTCTATGTGGTTTGTCACCCTTGGATCAAGGGGGGACTTTGTTTTAATTAATTATTTATGTTATACGCTCGAGTCCTATGACTGAGCGGTTTATATATATATATATATATATTAGATTTATATGAGTTCTTGAGTTATATTTTGAATTATTTATTATACATGGATTGAATAAAGGTATTTATTTATTCTAAAACCAATAAAGGTGCCGCGGCCAATTTTATACCACAGTTTGAGTATGTGTCTTTTTTAAATTATGTGCAGCCTACATTCCCATGTCAAGAACACACCCTCTGGGAGGCATCATCAAGCTGCCCTGGATTCACAGGAGAATGCTACAGAGGTGTTCATCTCTGTAGCAGCACTCAACTTCTTCGGCACTGCATCATGCATCCTCCTCCATGGTCCAGAGCTCATCCACTTCTGGGTTAAGTGACACCTATTGTCATTCAACCCATTTCATTTTAGATTGGGAAGTCAAAAACTCACCCCCTGGGAGGCATGATCAAGTTGCCCGGATTCACAGGAGAATACTACAGAGGTGCTATGGCGCTGCTTGCTGCAGCATTCAGGACCCAACACTACCAGAGGGCCTATGATGCCAAGTGACCAGGCAGAAGACTGTAGGAAACAGATGTGTATATATATTAAAAAAGATAAATAAATAAGAGGACACAGAGGTGTTCCAAATGAAGAAGTTGCAGGAAATGGGGAAAGGGAAGCCAGAAGCATAAAATCAATAGTTGGCACCTGGGTTTTCGCTATAAGGTGTAAAAATAATCCGCCAAAGCTCCTCCTTCAGCGCCGAGACCCCCACAATGTCCATCATCACCCCACCACTGCTGTTGTCATCTTCACCTAGTCTTCTTCTGGGTTTGCCATTTTTGGCTTTCTTGACACACCCACGTTGACATAACTTTCGCACGTTTTGTTTTTTTAATTCTTCATATCTATCCTACAGTTGACCCCTGCATCCAGCAGATGTGTGTGCGGTAGACATGTGCAATTTGTTTCAGTCGGAATATAAATTCAGACTCATTTTTGGTTATTCGGAGATTCGGGTGTATCATCCACAGTGGAAGCACATGCATTCTAATATACAGCTAGGGAGCAGGTAGGCCTGGAGGTAGTCCAATCAGCGCATTTACAGGAGTTAGGACTGCAGGTAATACAGGGTGCCGTGAAGTGGCCTTGCAGCTAACACATGAGTTTGCAAATGTGTGCCATCTAAATCCTTGTTTTTAACGCACACTGTTAGACAGGTTAATTTGGTTGGTAAGCAGGCTGGTTGGTGAGTTGAGCTTGGAATTTTTCTGGTTTTGTCTGGCATGCGTTGCCCTTCCATGTGCTCCTTGCTGTGAAGGCCAGTTATAGGAGGGGGAGGGACCATTTTGTTTGTTATTGAGGGGTAATATGTACCCCATACTCATTCACATAGGGGGAGGCCAGTATCTGGGGGCCCATTGTTAAAGGGGGCTACCAGATTTTGATAAGCCCCCTGCCCGCAGACCTCCACAACCACCGGCTGGGGTTGTGGGGAAGAGGCCCTTGTCCCCATCAATGTTGGGACAAGGTGCTTTGGACCCCCCATGTTAAGGTTCATGTGGTCTGGTATGGTTCTGGATAACTCCCCCCCTTCCTGGCCTGCCGGGCTGCATACTCGGATAAGGGTCTGGTATGGATTTTGGGGGGTACCCCATGCTGTTTGTTTTTTTGGTGTTGGTTTCCCCTTAAAATACATACCAGACCCGAAGGACCTGGTATGGATGGGGGGGGGGGGGGCACATTGTTTTTTATTCTGACTTTTTCATTGTCTGCAATCTTTTGTTTACATTTCAGCTGACTAGTCATGTTGTTAAGGATGCGGTGGCTGGTTTCCCGGCCCGCTCCTTGACAATCAGCTATTCTTCACACAGAATTAGATTGGTTTGATTGGTAGAATTGGTTGATCAGATTTCGACCAATTCAAATTCAAATTGTTCCGAAAATTTGGAATTTTGCACGTCTCATACATTCTATACATTAAAGGAGAGGTACAGCCAAATCTCATTTGGCTGTACTTCTCCTATGGATCACAGGAGTGCAGTTCGTTCTGCACTCCTGTGACCTGTTTTCAGCAGAGAGTGGGCTGAAGTCCACTCTCTGCTGACGTCACACAGAGTCGTTCTAGGCTTAGGCGTCATCACGACCATAGAGTCTGGATCCGCCCAGATCCCTGGACCAGCACCTAACTTAGCCTCTCAGCGAGCCACTGAAAGCTTGACCTGGCTGATTCCGCCCCCTCCACAGCCCAGCGCTCCAGTGAGCAAGAAGGGGGCAGAGCAGAGAGCTGCTATAATATTTGGAGATTTTAATTGATCATCAGACCTAAAGTTATTTTTTAAACATATGTGCAAAAAAATTTTCTGGCAGCGAGAGGGCTAAAGCAGAACAAATAGACACAAGAAAAAGTGATCTGGGAAGCATAAAATGTGTTTATATTTCCCAGATAACATTTCCTGCATTTAAAGGATGCATGCCAAGGGATTTATATTTTTGTTCAGCCAGTCTAAAGATCCAGCATATTCTGTAAGGCGGGATAGCCAGGTGTTAGACCTCCATGCAAACAATAAAGCCGGTTCATGATTTACCAAGAAGAGAATAGCAGAATAGTGTCTGGTACAGCAGCTAGTGACACTGGGTGTTAGGCCCCTTTTAGCAGAGTTTGCTCATAGTGATGTCAGGGGTAAGTCAATATCCATATATAAATCAGGCAGGGAGGGGCACATTCTCTCTTGGGGCATGAGAGCCAAACACCCCACACGTGTGAGGATGTAACCAGCACACGTAGGCCCTGAACAGGGCAGGGGACCAGAAAGAGTGTATCTGAACATAGGAGGAGCTAGGAGGTGGGGGCTAGGGTGGATTGCAAAATGGCTTTTAGGCCACCCTTAGATTGTAAGCTCCTTGAGGGTAGGGATTCATGTGAATGTACAATGTATATGTAAAGCGCTGCGTAAATTGACAGCGCTATATAAGTACCTGAACTAAATGAAAATAAATAAATGCTGGAGATCCCTGTATGAAGCCATTTTCCTGGAGGGCTCCCCGGCAGTGGCGGCCGCTCATGTAGCCCCCCCGCCCGTACGTCTGGCCCCCTAATCTACATGCAGGGCACCGGACCCATGGAGTTCAATGGGTTTCTTTTTTGAAAGCACATGATTAGAGCCTGAGGCTCTAATTGGCTTCAAAAAAGGGTGTGCTTGGGGTGCAGAGCACTATACCCTGAGCCCAGCCAGTTGTGTGACATTAGCGAATGAATATTCACTAATATCTTCCTGTTTTTCCTCCTGGCCAATCCCGGTCAATCAGCTGGTCCTGAGGCCCGATTGGCTGGGAGTCCTAAGACCCCATTGGCTGAATTCCAGGACTCCTGATTGGCCGGGAGGAGACCGTCTGGACTCGGGGAGAGAGACTCAGGGATGTAGGTACATGCGGGACTGGCAGGCGACAGGAAAGCGAGCGAAGCAGCACTCAATGGGGTGGGTAGCAGCAACCGATGGAGCAAGGGGAGGGGCGTGTGGGGGTTTTGGTGGTGGTGGAATGGATGTATGGCTGGCTGGGGGGTGGCTGTCTGGGTGGGGGCCAGGAAATTTGGGCAACAGCCGCTATTGCTCCCTGGAGAGATGTAACGTGCAAAGAGGTGACTACAGAGAGCACAATCCTCTGAGTACTGATGACCCTGGGCAAAGGAGAGACTGTTGAAAGATGGCTGTTAAGATGCTGCATGAGGTTTCACCTGTGACTACTGCAAACTGTCCACTATACGTGATTGACTATGTGTGTGTATGTTCTAGCGATGATGTGACTGTAATGCCGTTTCCTGAAAAAAACACCAGTAAAGTGCAATTAATCTATTTATTGTGTGGACATTCCTTCAACAGAATATAATGTTCCATTTTTGGGAAATAGCAAAAACAAAAAGGATATCTGCTATGCATTGGCAATTATTTAAAACCATCTCACAGTTCCAACGTCCAAAGCAGAAATTAAGCCGGAAACTTGATAACTCCTTGGTATTATGCTTTATTTGGCTACATCATACACACAGCATCAATGCTGACATGTTTCCGCCACTACAGCCTTACTCATAGCATGGGCTATGAGTAAGGCTGTATAATGGCCGAAACATGTTAGCATTGATCCTGTGCGTATGATGTAGCCAAATAAAGGATAATACCAAGGAGTTATCGAGTTGCCGGCTTAATTTCTGCTTTGGTCTTTTGAACAGGGGAGTGGAGATCCCCCAGCCTGAGCATTGAATCTCAGCAAGTATTTCCCAATTGTGTGGTTGAGCTTGGGTATTTTCTGCTCGTGTCTCACAGTTCCACCTTTCCCCATATTTCCATCTGCTTTGTGTGACTCTTTGACAGCCCACTTTCAAGGGCCAGTCCACCCAAAACCACTATTTCGTTTTTTGGTAGATGAAGAAAAGATAAACCAATTTTATATCTCTTGGGGACTCTATCCACGTGTTCACCAGCTGGGGCCTTTATAAGAGGGGCTGGTGCATACAATGCTGAGCAGGAACATCCAAACTCTCAAGTGGACTGGGAAAAAACTGGCAATCATATTTGGTTTGAAGGGAGTGGGTAGCCGGATAAGGGACATGGAAATGGAGGGGTATTGAGGGATTATAGCGATGCCTGTGATTCAATTCACAACTAGTAATTCCATAAAACATAATTTTTATTGGTACATATTAAAATAAGTGCTTGGCTGCACAAGGGTTGCTGTTGAAAGAGGTCTCTGATGTCTGCTTTGCCTTAGTTGGCATCATCGTGGTCCCTTCTAAGTGGTGAGGCTTCCACAGCGCCCTCTATGTCTGGCCCACGTACACCGTTTGTATTAGATTTGTAACACATAGCCCCCCTGGAGGCCGTCTGTGGACATGCAGCGCCCCCCTCCCTGGTGTGACGTGCGTGGCGGTCTGGGGTCTGGCATATGTCTGGCCGTGGTGACTGAGCCTAGTTGCAAGAGCAATAAGTACTTTATGGTCACTTGTTCAAATCCCTGATGAAGCCACATTTTGGCGAAACATGTAGGATATGGACCATCATGCAATGCTGCCATCATCTATTTTGTACTATATGCCAACTATTTTAATGCAAGCCAAATTGTATATCTCTAAATTGGTATTGTACCATTGTATTACATATACCTTCTTTTAATATGTACCAATAAAAATGATGTTTTTATGGAATTATTAGTTGTGAATTGAATCACGGGCACCGTTATAATCCCTCAATACCCCTCCATTTCCATCTCCCCTATCCTGCTACCCACTCCCTCCAAACCAAATATGACTCACATGGGATGATTCATACCCTAAAAAGAGCTGCCAATCATGATATGGAGCTCTTGAGTCAGACTGATAGGAAGCCAGGGTCTAACTTAGCCCACAAGTCTCCACCTATAACTAAAATATTAGGGGACTGACCCTTTA
This sequence comes from Glandirana rugosa, assembly GCA_018402905.1. Classification (NCBI taxonomy): domain Eukaryota; kingdom Metazoa; phylum Chordata; class Amphibia; order Anura; family Ranidae; genus Glandirana; species Glandirana rugosa. The sequence continues at coordinate 380,417 of BLSH010372459.1, read as the reverse complement.
ACATTTTAAATTTGGATCGGCAATTTCAAACAAGCTTAGGAAAAAATTTGTGTGTGTTAGTTTTTAACAATACTCGTGCAATAATTTATCACTTGATATACAGTACAGTATTAATTTATTCCATGTTAGTTAATAGGCACCAGCTATTTAATATCTAATCAATAAGGATTTTGCTGTCAACTGTTGGCAGCCCGTAAGATGGAGATGTCTGCTGAATGTGAATGCTGTGCGGAAAGTTATCCACACAGTTCCAGCCAGCTTGTCAATCATGCACGGTTTAGGCTTTTGCTTGTAATGAAAGAAGACGGATGAAATCAGTTTTTTTCCTGAATTCTGACAGATTTGGGACTAAGGAAAGAAGAGATATTTATTCATGGATAGCTCCATTTCTTATAAACTAGATGCTTTAAATCAGTGGTTCTCAACTCCGGTCCTCGGGACCCCCCAACGGGCCAGGTTTGCAGGATAACTGAAATGCATTACAGGTGATATCATTTGCTGCTCAGTGATTGCAGTATTCTAGTCTGCATCTCCCCAAGGTAATACTTAAAATCTGGCCTGTTGGTGGGTCCTGAGGACCGGAGTTGGGAACCACTGCTCTAAATCAATGTTTTAGGCTTTTGCATAGATGGCCACATACAGTAATCAGCTGTTCATATAGGTGTCTTGATGGGTTACAGCAATGCTTGGTGATGCACCATACATACATTGGTGCTTTGCTATTCCATTTATTTTGAATGTTTCCTCAACACACCTCAAAAACACACATGTGCTGCATTGCACTGCATGCACCACAACATAGGCTGTGGTATGCCTAAAAATACATTTAAAATCTTTTTTTTACTATTTGTTAGAGTGGAAAAGGGTGCAACAGCATTGACAAGTCAACAAATTTTATTTCCATTTTTTCTCTTGAACGTTGACTTGTAGAAATTATTTCAGCCACCTGATTACTTCTATATGCTGCGGAAGGTGTCGCCTTCCCCACCAGACCACAGCCTCACCATGAGTCCAGGCTCTCTTGTCTCTCTTAGGTGCCCAGGACCTCCATGGCAGGTGTCAGGGTGAAGAAAAATGGTGATCAGCGACCATCAATTCGCTGATCTCCCCTTGGTAGTATAAACCTGGAAGTGCTCGGCTCTCAGCACTTCTGGGTTCAGAGCTGATAAATCTCAGATGCTCTAGCTGGGGAGGAAGTTAATCGAGCACACCGTGTGCTCAATCAGCTTTAACAGTGGAAGGTGGCATTAGGGCATTAGGGATCTAATAGACTCTGGTGTTTCCCGAAAGAGAACTTGTCACCTGCACTGTGCTATCATGTAAGGGGTTTATAAACCCGCTTGTGATAGCAATAAGGGTATAAAAAAAGAAACATAGTTAAAAAAAAGAAAAATGTTTAAACAAATAATCACTAATAATATAAATAAATTACTAGAGATGCACCGAAATTTCGACGACCAAAAAATGATTTTACCACGCTTTAGCCGTGATTTTACCACAATTTTTCTATGCTTATGGTGTGTTTTTCATAGGTCATGTTAATTAAAAAACTGCATAAAAAAATGTAACATGGGTGCGTTCTTGCTGCGTTTTCAATACGTCTCAACAGGGAGGTGCATTTTTTTAACTGACCAAAAGTGCGGACCAGTGTGAAGACATTTTTCTTGCTCTAAAGGTGCCGATAATGGCCGACAATAAATTCATATTCATTTAAATTCATGACCACCCACTATGTAGATATGGTGGTACTTTTGCCATTGAATACCATTGTTATGGTAGCAGATAGCTACCATAACCCCGGTATCACTTTAAATGGCGGTAGCCGGCTTTCATATAAAAGTGGTCTCTGCGGCGGATTTTCCACTAATTGACTTTTATCGGGGACAGGTGCCCCCTCCTCCCGCCACTTTCCCGTCCTCTCTGTCACTTACCGGGCCCGCCAGAAGATCGAGTCCTCTTGCCTCAGAGCATGGATGCCGAGTGTGCAGAAGATGGCACCCACTTGGCTCCATAGCATTGAAGGGCAGAAGCAATGTCAAATGTCACTTCCATCCAAAGCTCTTAAAGGAGAATTTTTTTTTTTTTTTTCAAATGACATTTAATATTTTTTCTTATTGCATTTTAGTGTAACTGAGATCTGAGGTATTTTTGACCCCAGATCTCATATTTAAGAGGTCCTGGCATGTTTTTTTTCTATTGCAAGGAATGTTTACATAAGTCCCGCCCGCATATGCAAACTGTGTTCAAACCACACATGTGAGGAATTGCCGCGATCGTTAGAGCAAGAGAAATAATTCTAGCACTAGGCCTCCTCTGTAACTCAATGCTGGTAACCTGTAGAAATGTTTAAACGTCACCAATGGAGTTTTTTAAGTGCCAAAGTTTGTCACCATTCCACGAGTGGGCGCAATGTTGAAGCATCACATGCTGGGTATCAATTTACTCAGCGTAACATCATCTTTCACAATATAGAAAAAATTGGGCCAACTTTACTGTTGTCTTATTTTTTAACTCAAAAAAGTGAATTTTTTCCAAAAATAATATGGTGCTTATAAGACCGCAGCGCAAATACGGTGCGACAAAAAATATTGCAACTACTGCCATTTTATTCTCTAGGGTGTTAGAAAAAAATATATATTATATTTGGGGGTTGTAGCAAAAAAAAAAAAAAAAAAAAGATTTCTAGCAAAAAAAATGATTTAACTTGTAAACGCTGAATCTCAGAAAGAGGCTCGGTCCTTATGTGGTTAATTAAAAAGTTGAATATACGACAATTATAAATAACTATATATATATATATATATATATATATATTTAAAAACTGTCATTTTCGGTTTTGGCACCAACATTTCCATTGGGTGCACCTCTATAAGATACACCCAAAAACATTTTAAAAAGTCCCTTGGCCCCATGTTCATGCACATACAAATGGAGACACTTGCGTTGGGTGCTCACATGTACATAAAAAAATTAATACAATTATTAGATATCGCCGCACATGCTGGAATTACATCAGTAATTTTAGGGCCATCACTCTCTGTTAACTCTAAATTGATTAGCTGTAAAGGCTTTTAAATTGTATGGACAATTTTGGGTACTGTAGTACTGTACTAGGCGCACACAGTTTTGAGATTTGGTATCTCTTACTTGACACAATCTCTATTTTTATCTTTTTACACAAATATTGGGTTAACTATTGTGTTTGTGTGCAATAAAGTTGATTTTAGTGTATTTTTTATTGATAATAAAGGTTTAATGGACAGTAGTGGGAGGTTTAAGTAATCAGGCCTAACATTTATTGCTTTTAACATGTGTGCCAAAAACAAAGGGCAGTAAAACAGTTAAAGGGATAGAAAACCCTGATGGGTTTTACTTCCTCTATGTTACCCTGCAATGTAAACGCATAATAGGCTAGTATGCATTGCATACTAGCCTATTATGTGTCACTTACCTGCACTGGAAGGCCGTGCTGTCTGCGCTCCAGGCTGCGTCCATCTTTGCCCCTCTTCCTTCTTGAGACCTGTTGGTGTAATTAGATGTCCATTCGGATATTATTCCGAATGGACATCCTCAGGGACGTATAGAGGATTTGGACGTGCCAAATCCTCGATATGTCTCATGATCGTACACGGCTGTAGTAGTCCGTGTACGCGTCACTTCTTTACCGAGGGCACGGCGAAGAAGTGACTCTAGTACGGCGCTAACCGCCGAGGACGCGCACCGCAGTGAGTGTCTCGGCCTCAGGCGCCGGGCCTTCCTTCTCCCCGTTTCTACCTGCGTCGGACCTCGCGTCTGTCGTGCCGGAAGGTCACGTC
>BLSH010372459.1:309576-324318 GCA_018402905.1 Glandirana rugosa | reverse complement strand
CAGGATAGTAGCCCCCTACCTTTAATATGTTCAGAGGTCAAATCAGGAGAGTAGCCCCTCTCCCTTTAAGGTGTTCACTAGTCAAATCAGGATAGTAGCTCCCCTACATTTAATATGTTCAGAGGTCAAATCAAGAGAGTAGCCCCCCTACCTTTAATATGTTCAGAGGTCAAATCAGGAGAGTAGCCCATCTCCCCTTAAAATGTACTGTAGTCAAATAAGGAGAGTATCCCCCTACCTTTAAGGTGTTCACTAGTCAAATCAGGATAGTAGCTCCCCTACCTTTAATATGTTCAGAGGTCAAATGAAGAGAGTAGCCCCTCTACTTTTAATATGTTCAGAGGTCAAATCAGAAGAGTTGCCTTCCCTTTAAGATTTTAAGTAGTCAATCCAGGAGAGTACCCCCCTACCCCTTTACGGTCTTGAGCAGTCAAATCAGGAGAGCAGGCCCCTCCCTGTCCTTTGCCCTATCCCATTTCCTTCCCTGCTCTCTTCTCTTCTATTGCTGCTTGGCAACATTAAGCCACACTATCATCCTTACACAAGTTAGATCTGTGCACATGAACATATATATATATATACCATATGTACGCGAGTGTAAGAGTATAAGCTGAGTTTTTCAGCACATTTTCTGTGCTGAAAAAGGTCCCCCTCGGCTTATACTTGAGTCAGTGTCTGTGGGTGGTCTGACGAGATGAGCAAATTCACATTGCACAGAGCGCGCTGCTTCTAATAGCCACTCTGTGCATGAAACTGTGAGCTAATTACATTGGAAGGCAGAGAATGCAGAGAGAGCTGTCAGATTTTCAACTTGATGTCAGGAGATGGGCGGGACGCACGCATGGGTGTTAGCTGTTCAGTTCCGCCCATCTCCTGATCTCAGTGAAGATCTGCAGCTCTCTCTCTCTGCATTCTCAGCATTCTCTGCATTCCAGTGTAATTAGGTCACAGTTTCATGCACAGGGTGGCTCTTAGAAGCAGTGCGCTCTGTGCTTTGTGAATCTACCATACTAATCTCTTCTATCAGTGCTAGCCAGTACCATCCAGTGCCAATCAGTGCCACCTGCCAGTACCATCCAGGGCAAGTGGTGGGCCGGTGGTAATGGCTACAGTACCTGTGTTCTGGCTGCAATCCCTGTGTAATGGCTGAGTCCCTGTGCTCTTGCTACAATACCTGTGTTCTGGCTAAAATCCTTGTGTAATGGCTGAGTCCCTGTGTTCTGGCTACAATACCCATGTTCTGGCTACAATCCCTGTGTAATGGCTACAATACCTGTGTTCTGGCTACAATACCTGTGTAATGGCTACAATACCTGTGTAATGGCTACAATCCCTGTGTAATGGCTACAATACCTGTGTAAAGGCTACAATACCTGTGTAAAGGCTACAATACCTGTGTTCTGGCTACAATACCTGTGTTCTGGGTACAATACCTGTGTTCTGGCTACAATACCTGTGTTCTGGATACAATCCCTGTGTAATCGCTACAATACCTGTGTTCTGGCTACAATACCTGTGTTCTGGGTACAATACCTGTGTTCTGGCTACAATACCTGTGTTCTGGATACAATCCCTGTGTAATCGCTACAATACCTGTGTTCTGGCTACAATACCTGTGTTCTGGCTACAATACCTGTGTTCTGGCTACAATACCTGTGTTCTGGCTATTGCATTTCCCACCCTAGGCTTATGTGGTAAAATTAGGTGCCTCGGCTTACATTTGGGTCGGCTTATACTCGAATATATATATATATATATATACACGTTTTCCTTGTTGTGTCTTCATTTTCTCCATGTACACTTGGAATAATTCATCTGTTCAACTCCGTTTGCCTATGTAATATAAATCCCATCTAGTGCCAATCAGTGCCACCTGCCAGTACCATCCAGGGCAATTGGTAATGGCTACAATACCTGTGTTCTGGCTACAATCCCTGTGTAATGGCTGAGTCCCTGTGTTCTGGCTACAATGCCTGTGTTCTGGCTACAATCCCTGTGTAATTGCTACAATACCTGTTTTCTGGCTACAATACCTGAGTTCTGGCTACACTGCCTGTGTAATAGCTACAATATCTGTGTTCTGGCTACAATACCTGAGTAATGGCTACAATACCTGTGTTCTGGCTACAATACCTCTGTAATGGATACAATACCTGTGTTCTGGCTACAATACCTCTGTTCTGGCTACAATCCCCGTGTAATGGCTGAGTCCCTGTGTTCTGGCTATAATACCTGTGTTCTGGCTACAATCCCTGTGTAATCGCTACAATCCCTGTGTTCTGGCTACAATACCTGTGTAATGGCTGCTGTATTTCCCACCCTTATACTTGAGTCAATAACTTTTCCCAGTTTTTTGTGGTAAAATTAAGTGCCTCGGCTTATATTCCGGTCAGCTTATACTGGAATATATATATATATATATATATATATATATATATATATATATATATATATAAAAGTTTTCCTTGTTGTGCCTTTATTTTCTCCATGTACGCTTGGAATAATTCATCTGTTCAACTCCGTTTGCCTACGTAATATAAATGCCATTTGGCCACGTGTTACCCTCCCATTTTTCTTTTTGTACCTTTCTCCTCTATCAAAATGTTAAATTAAAAATGTAGCACGAAAAAAAAAAAACAATCAGAACGGTAGCCTACGGTGACAATGCTACACTGATACAATACAGTGAGTGAGCGATGTCACCCTTGGTGTGCTACTGGCAGGATCACAAAGTAACAGTAAAAGTAGAAAAAATAGGGTAAAAAAAACAAAACAAAGAAACGCTAAATTAAGATAAATACATATAAGGGAGCTGTTTTATGCACCAAATTATTATATTCCTGTCCATCCACTTCTGAGCTTTACACAGTTCTGCCACTCAGCAAGACCTGATTTCTTTTCTGCTGCAGTTCAATAATACAAGTCTGTTCCCCATTCCCACCCTGTGACTAAACAGTGAAAGTAAAAGCGTCAGACCAGGGCCGGTACAAGGCAGGGGCGTGAGGGGGGGATGCCCTAGGTGGTACAATTTTCAGGAGGAGGGGGGGCACAGGTGAAGTGCCGGCAGTGTGCTTGACAACTGTGTGTCAGTATACACACTAGACGGCGCCGTTGTAACTGCCTGTAAGATGTGCCGAGTGCTCTCCTGCACCCGGGGCAGCCATCAGAAATTTTGGGGCCCCTTACACAGCTTTAGACCTGGGCCCCCCCCCGTCTGACCACCAACATTCCCCAGGGCCCACCCACTGGCCATCCCACCACATCCACCCACTGGCTAGGGGGGTGTACACATGTTGCAGTCGCAGTGGGAATTATACACCCTCTCACACTTACCAGGTGTAACCTGCCAAGCATGACCCATTCAAGTGAAGTGAACTGTGCAATGCATGCTAGGGGGATCCAAGAAGTTAAAAAAACAGTGCACAGATAGCGCAGCCTCACCCGATTCTTGCAATAAGACCTCGTGCCATAGGGGCTGGTGGTCCTAAACTTGGACCAGTTATGGTCCAGGGGGCCCTCTCCATGTGCCCCAAGTTTGGTATTTTTATCACCTATTGTTCGGGAGAACGGTGTCCCCAAACCGGGTCCCCCCCCTCCTATAGACTCCAATGTTAAAACCCAAAATTCACCCGACAATTGCCGGTCAATGACCAGTCACTTTGGGGACCCGGTACGGCCAAACCATAGGTGCTGGAGGTCCCAAACGTGGACCAGTTGTTGCCCAGGGGGCCCTGTCTATGTGCCCAAGTTTGGTATTTTTATCAGCTATGTTTCGGGAGAATGGTGTCCCCAAACCAGGTATCCTCCTCCCATAGACTCCAATGTTAATTCCGAAATTCACCCGACAATTGCCGGTCAATGACCGGTCATTCTGGGGACCCGGTACAGCCAAACCATAGGTGTTGGAGGTCCCAAACCTGTAACAGTTGTGGTCCATGGGGCCCTCTCCATGTGCCCCAAGTTTTTATCCCCTATGGTTCGGGAGAACGGTGTCCCCAAACTGGGTGCCCCCCTCCCATAGACTCCAATGTTAAAGACTGTTAAAGTCTTTGTTGTAAGTAGGGTTGCCACCTCATCCCTTTAAAACTGAACACATATTGATTACTCAGGTTCTGTGGCTGATTAAGGTGGTAATTAAACTCACTTGGTACCTTATCTGCATTAAATTAGCCTCAGAACCTGTGTAATTAATATGTGTTCGGGTTTAAAGGGATGATGTGGCAACCCTAGTTGTAAGGGCCCCTTGAGACACTGGGTCCCCTTACAACAGCACAGCCTGTACCCCCCTGATGGTAGTAGGTTTGCCATCTCATCCCTTTAAACCCGAACACATATGAATTACACAGGTTCTGAGGCTAATTGAATGCAGATAAGGCACCAAATGAGTTTAATTACCACCTTAATCAGCCACAGAACCTGTGTAATTAAAATGTGTTTGGTTTTAAAGGGATGAGGTGGCAGCTCCAGATGGCGGCCCTGCCTGCCGCTGGCACAACATGCCTTTCACCTCCTTCTCCAGCCCCCCCTCCACCTGGTCTCCAGCTGCTGTGTCTTCCTGTGTCCCCCGCAGCCAGCTTCCCTCCTCCCCTCTCCCACTGGCTGTGGGGGTGATGTGTTAGGATGGCGAGTGGAGGAAGGGGCTGGGAAATATGTAATTTACCAGCCCCTTCCTTGTCTGAATGGGACATAGAGTGCATTCATTACAGATCACTCCTATGTCTTGTGATAACTGAGCAGAGTAACCTGTGTGTTACTCTGCTTCAGTTTATGAATGGACGGGAGCCACTGTCTCCTGTCCATTCATCTTCAGTACTGAGAAAGGGACTGGATAATCTGTGTCCTCAGTCCCTTTCCCTGTCTCACAGGAGAGATGTCAGGAGTCTCTTTAGACTCCTAATATCTCACCAAAGCTCCCCAACAGAGCTAAAAAAGAATAATCAATAAATAATAAAAAATGTAATTGTAAAAAAATGTAACAAAATTAAGTTGTAAAAAATATATAAAATAAAAAAAAACTACTGACACCACTCCCCCTGTTCTACCAACACTGTCCACTGCTCCATCCCCCTCCCCCTAGAAAGCATAGTAAAAAAAAAATAAAGACAAATTAAATTGTAAAAAAATCAATATGTAAAAATAAAAAAACTACTGACACCCCCCACCCAAAAACACTGTGAAAAAAATATTTAAAAAAATATTAAAAAAAATAATAAACAACAAAACCATAAAAAATAATAGATACAATAATAAAAACAAAAAAACACTGACACCGTCCACTGCTCTCCTGACACTGTCCACTACCCACCCCCAATCATTGTGAAAAACAAAAAATACAAAAATAAATTGTATACGGAATTGAAAAAATAAAATAATAAAAATTAAAAAAAATCCGCTGCCCTACTAACCATCCACTGGCCCTTAAAAAGCATTATGAAAAAATGAAAAAAAAAAAATACAAAAAAATTAAATTGTAAAAAAATAATAAAAAAAGAGAATAATAAAAATAAAGAACTACTGACACCGTCCACTGCCTTACTGACACCATCCTGCACATACTACCCACCGTCATACACTCCGTAATCCTTTCCTGCACATACTACCCACCGCCATACACTCCGTAATCCTTTCCTGCACATACTACCCACCGCCATACACTCCGTAATCCTTTCCTGCACATACTACCCACCGTCATACACTCCGTAATCCTTTCCTGCACATACTACCCACCGCCACACTTATTTAACATTACTGCATTCTGCACTACTATATGTAAGTCATCTCAGACTCTATTAAACCACAGCCCCTTTAAGCCACACCCAATATGTAGCCTAGTTTAAGCCACGCTCACATTTCATCGCGGGGGGCGGGCAGTTTGCCATCTTCGCCCTGGGCACCGAATGACCTTGTCTGCAAGGTCATTCGGCACTGCATCAGACTGATGGACTCTGTCACTCTGCTCTCCCCTCCAAACTGCATGCTCCTTACACTTACCGCTAATTGATTCCTTGTGCTGCTTTTTCCCCTTTTAGTCTGAGCTCTGCTGTTGAGGGACGGCATAAAACTGGTACCAAGCCAAATTTAGATATTTATACTACACGTAATAAAATGTAAAAATATATGAGCTAATAGGGAGCTATATTAAAGTGTAAGAAAACCCTAACATATCTATATTTATGTCAAATATATTAAAAGGAAATGGTGCTATAACAAAATATACCTGTATTTATTGGCCTAAATACAAATAAAGTGCCCCATGCGACAATGACACTTTTCTTGTGCCTGTGAAACTTGATGGAATTTGAAATAATATACATTGTGATCACGTGTCCTTGTGTTCCAGCTTAACCCTAGCACTATTAATATAACCAGTGAATATTTCTTCAACTTGTGTGTACACTCTTCAACACCACTGTGATTAGATTAGATAGTGCTCACTCACCAGATGCCTCTGACCTCTTATACAGTGCATCCGGAAAGTATTCACAGCGCTTCACTTGTGGGGAAACCAACATCCAATTCGCATAGGTGTGAACCCAGCCTTAGGCCCATTTCACAAGGCGGGCTCCGCTTTGCTCAGCCGGGATCATGCCATTGATTCCCACTGAGCCAGCGGATGACAGATCCCCGTCTCTGCTCACTGTGCGGAGACGGATCTGTCAGAGCCCCGCTCTCCTTTATGGGAAATCGGATGACCACGAACCGTCTGTCCGTTGTCATCCGACCCAATCCGGATGGAAAAATAGGGTTTCTATCCATCTGACTTTATAGGACAGGATCGGATCAGAGAGTGCGAGCGGACATGTCCCCACTGACATCCGTCGCTCCATAGGGCTGCATGGAGTGTGCATTCTGGTCCGCCTGAAAAAGGACAGGGGGCCCGTAACTGAACAGCCATGTGAAAGGGGCCTTAAGGAAGTTTCCAAACCAGACACAAATCACTAATAAACCTTCAGAGCGTTGTGTTATGTGTATTTGGTGTTTACATTTTTATTTATGGGAGCTCCTAAAGTACCTGCATTAAAAGTTGAAAATCAGCTCTCAGCAAGCGCTCACAAATTTGCAATTAGCAGCATGTAGGGATGTGGTTAGGCCCTCCATTAGATGAATGTGAAGTGTAGGCCGAGGAAGCCTGCTGCTGTTGGAATGCCCTTGGCTCTTGTAGATGGAAAACTGGACTAGAACAGAACTTTGACTGCCAAACACTGCAACTAAAAGCAAAATACTGTCCAGGAAAAATAACTGCTCCAGCAATATAGTATTATCAAATGTAATTAGGTTTTGCATGAAGCACAAAATAAGGTAGTCCTGCAAAAGTTATTGTGTTTTATTTAACCCCTTCCTTACCGGGCACTTAAACCCCCCTCTTGCCCAGACCAATTTTTGGCTTTCAGCGCTGTCGCATTTTGAATGACAATTGCGCGGTCGTGCAACGTTGTACCCAAATAAAATTTGCGTCCTTTTTTTCCCACAAATAGAGCTTTCTTTTGGTGGTATTTGATCCCCTCTGCGTCATTTCTGATTGCCGCTATAAACAAAAAATGAGCGACAATTTTGCAAAAAAGAACAATATTTTTTACTTTTTGCTAAAGTACAAATCCATTAAAAAATATATTCATCAGTTTTGGCCGATATATATTCTTCTACATATTTTTGGTAAAAAAAAAAAAATCGCAATCGGCGTATATTGATTGGTTTGCGCAAAAGTTATCGCGTCTACAAACTGGGAATTGATTTATGGCGTTTTTATTATTTTTTTTTTTTACTAGTAATGGCGGCGATCTGCGATTTTTATCGGGACTGCGATATTGGGGCGGACATGTCGGACATTTTTTACACATTTTTGGGACCAATGACATTTATTCAGCGATCAGAAATTTAAATGTCCACTAATTACTGTGTAAATGTCATTGGCAGTGAAGGGGTTAACCTGCAGGGGGCAGTGAAGGGGTTAACAAATGTTCACTGGGTGTGTTCTAACTGTGGGAGGGCAGGGCTGGCCGGGACATAACAGATCTAACTGATCCCAGTGACAGGGATCAGTAGATCTGCTATGTTCCCTGTCACAGAACGGGGAACCGCCGTGTTTACAACGGCGGTTCCCCGTTCTGAGGCTCCTAAAAGAGATCGGCGGGTCTTGGGCGGACATCGAGTCCGCCCGACCCACGGGCAGGGGGCGCGCCTGGAGCGTGCGCAGTGGAGGACGTCCATGGACATCCTCCGGGCATTTGAGATCCACGCTGGAGCCGTACTTCGGCAATAGCGCGGATCTGGAATGGTTAAAGTTATTGCCCGCAGTAGTCATTTGTGATTGGAGTCAAATGAACAGGTAAAGCTTAAAGGATAGCTCCACTTTTGTGGGAAAAAAAATAGCAAATAAAGAAAAAATAATATAGCGTGTACAATTGCGACACAAGTCATATTGTAATTGAATTCCAAATAGAATATATTTGAATTTGCATTGAGTAGAAAAGAATTGAATAGAAAATAAAAGAATAGAAAAGAAAAGAATTGAAAAAAACAATAGAATAGAATAGAAATAATATAACCATCTTTCAAAATTGAAATTGCAAATAGAATAAATTTGATTTTGAATGCAGTTCAAATGGAATTCAAATTTTCTGAATTCGGTCGAACTGAGTTTGAAAAACGAAACTAATTCTGAAAACAAATTAACTAAATGTAATGAATTTACCTAAACTAACTTATGTAAATAACAAATTGATTCAAACCCAAATAAAATAAACAAATGCTGAAAATGAATTAAATTAATTAAACAAACTTAACTAAACAAATTTATGCAAATAGCGAATTGAAATGAAACGAAACAAAGTTTTTTGTTCTGCACACGTCTAATTCAACATAAAAGAGGTCTAATTTACCTGTACTTTCCTCACTACCGATTTGGCGGTATTTCTTTATAAATCCGATGCAAAAATAGCACGATCCAGTAAAAGTGCCACAAACAAGAACTACTTGAAATCATGGCATGTGGGTACCAACAATGAAAATGTTGCTGGGCTATCATGAACTTGGTGCAAGTCTTCCAACTATATACACACCTTGTATGTTTGGCTAAACTTGGGCCTTCAGGCTGGGTTCACATTGGAGAACACAGCGGCTTACAGCAGAAGTCCGGGGCGTCTTCATTCACTGTTTCAGGTTCGATTTCAGCCCAAATTTTGGGCTGAATTCAGACCTGAAACAGACCAAAGGACGCACAGATCTCCTGAGCAATTCGTACCTAAGCCTCTGCGGAGATGTGTGAACCGGCTCCATAGAGAGCCGGCCACAATATCTTGCTATGCGAATAGTCATATTGTAATTGAAAGGTATTAAAAATGACCTTTCCTTTTCAATCTGCAGCCGCTGTAATTTTTTGAGAATGCCATGCAGTATGGCTACCTGGAGTTGTTCTGTACCCAGGATGTGTACTGACTACTCCCCAGAAACATAATTTCCTGCTTGTGTGATTGGCTCACCGATTTTCCCGGAAGTCCGCACTAAGATGCAAGTCAGATTTCAGTCATCCCCTGCAACAGAAATGTAATTTTTGGAGAGATACTTTTAATAGGAGCACGTCTAAAGGGATGCAGGCCCAGAAGATTTCCTCATTAGTGCTCTCCAGCTGCACACCTGACAGGTAATTATGAAACCACTCCCATTAGACCCACTCAGTACAGAGGCACATTGAAACACAGAGTGATTTCTTCAGAATAACAAAAGGTAGGAATCTGCAACAAAGTTTGTTATCCTTGCAATGTACATAGATCACCCAAAAGGGGCATGTTTTTTTCTCAACAAACGTGAAATTACGCTTTAAACTGGTTGTAAACCCTAACAGATATAGTGCCTGTGACAGACCCAACCAGGACAGGTGCTTTTGGAGAGGATTGCAGGCTAGCCTCTTGCCTACTGACTATTGGCCCTGGAGTTTGAAGGGGCTCTATTCTTTGGGAGGTGTGTGTCTGGTGGACTTTTGGAGTAATTTCACTTCAGATTCAAGTCCATGTCTCCCCAAAACACACATTCTATGAGAACTGGAGGACCTGAATACAGATTTGGGGGCTCTGTGTTTTGTTGTGGTACAGATAGCCAAAACCAGCATTGACCGCTTCAACCCCCTCTTAGACTCAGAAGGGTTGATTTGCTAATGGCAAATAGACTGTGCACTTTGCAAAGTGCAGTTGCACCCTGCAAGTGCAGTTGCTCCACAGCTTGGTAAAACTTCAATTGCAAAGAGTACCCAATCACGTGCAAGGAAACTAAAAAAACAGCATTTTTGATAGAACATGATTGGATGATGGAAGTCGGCAGGGCTCCCCTTCATTTATTAAGTTCTGGTGCAACTGCTCTTGCAGAGTGCAATAGCACTTTGTAAAGTGCATCATTTATTTTCCTTTAGTAAATCAACCACAGACAAGCAAAGCAGATGATTATAATCAGCTCAACCCAACCTGATGGTGGGGTCTCCTGTTGTAGTCTGTTTATTGTATGTTTACTGTTAAACGTCTTTCTCCCCTTGTATCATTTCCCCATTGTGTGACTTCTAGGTGTGAATTCCCATTGTTGAGTAATAACTCCACTGTTTACTACATACACCTATATAAATGGTTGGCTTTCCAGGTATTTACTTCATTTCCAGATATGCTCATAATATTACCTGATTGGGTCATACACTATATAGACCCTTCATATATATACTCTACATATGGTTGGCCTTCCTAGTACTTATTTGACCACTTAGATATACATTTATGTTGCAGCTGCCAATCATGTTGGACATTGAGCGACATTATAAGGTACACTCTCTGGCTCCCATGTTATGTTTGCCCTCCATTGGTCCGCCACCTGTTGGTTAATTGGCTTTTGAGACGTTGGCTTAGTCCATATGTGGGTATGGGATCTCTTTGCATAAGGTCCCCCATATTTATCATTTATCTTTATGTTATATATTTCTCATTGATATTTTTTATTCTGTAGATACACTGCATTTACATCTACTCATGAAGAAGCTAGCAGTGACTCGCGAAATGCGTCTAGTTTTATGATGCCTGTGTATTACTGGATATCAACAATTCCAATGTATATGTATGTGGCCACTTGGTATGCTGTATCCATCACTGCCAAGTGGCTTGGCACCTTTGTTTATGCATCCCATAAGATGAATGTTATATAATTTTAATACATTTATAAACTATGTTTACCTTATATATTCTTATTGACCTTTTTGTGCTCGCCTCATTTACAGTTCCATGGGCGCTATTCTTCGTTGTTGGGGATTTGGAGATGGAGGTGTGTCACTGGCAACACCAGACCATTTTCTCTTTTATATATTGTATATTGTTAATTGAGTCACCTATTGTTTCTGTCTGTTTGCTAATCATACATGAAGTGATTAGTCTTGTGGCAACTTTACCTTGTTACTTAACCATTGTGGGATGTTTACCTCAATGTGCAATCTTTGTTTTTATTGTGGTGACTACCCCTATTTTTGAAGTGTATAAAAAAAAACCTTTATTTCTGTTCAATAAACAGTTATTCCTTTGGTTTTTACCTCAACATCTTGCCTATGTACGATGCTTAGGGTAAAGGGTTGGTATTAGCTATCCGTCTGCTGGAAGGGTTAGGAGGGCAGGAGGCACTGTTTGGCGGAGGCACCCAGGTGGGGTGTCAGGCAGTCCGTCACAGTGCACTCCTCTAGTTAGGCTGCTAGGTAACTTTTGTTTTTGGCTCCATGGTAGTGAATGGAGCAGTGGTTGGTTTTGTTGGTCTGTTCAGAGTTTCCTGAGCTGAGAGTTTGAATACTCCCACCTCCCTCTGAAAGAAGTTTTCAGAGCATAGGGCTGAAGATTAAAATGATCAGTTACAGATTTATCATGCTCCTGCCAAATTCTGGAAAGAGATGTCCAGATGGTGTCTGGGAAGGTGATAAATGTGCGGGAGCCTGGACAGAGTGTTCTTTTTCCTCAAGGAAGGGTTCCGGTTCTCTTTGGGCTGCTTATCCCCCATCCACAATTACTCAATCTGCTGCACAGTCCCCCTATTTCCTAGAGAACCCCCACAGCACAACAAAGCCCACTGATAAGCCCATCACAGAGACTACAGCAGAGTCTCCCCACCTTCATCCAGGGTTCCTAGTGTACCTCAGAGACCCCCCCCCCCCCCCTGATACTTTTCCTCCCACTGACACAAACATTGGGGCATTTTTAACACTTATTGACCACTGACCAACAGCCATAGGGGTCTTCCTCCACCCACTGACCATCAACACTAGGGCGTTCCTTCTTGGTCTCACGTTCCTCCCACTAACCGCCAATGCTAGGTTTTTTGACGATGGGGCATTTTCTTCCCATTCAAGACTACGATTTTTTTCCCTGCACCTGTCCACTGATGCCAGGACATTTTTCCTCTCAGTGACATTGAGGATTATTTTCTCCCACTAATGCCAGGGCATTTTTCATCTTTCCACCTAATGACCACCAATGTTGGGACATTTGTTTCCTGTTTTTTTTTTCCTGTTTTTAGTTTGGATGGGGTAAGAATTGGTGTTATTTCAGCAGAAGACCATTTATATGTTCTTGTTATTTACCTGTACATACTTTGTGTGAACGAGACAGCATGCAAGGCATTTAAATGGGCAGCTACTGTCAGGCCTAAAGTGATTTAAATGATCTCCTTGTAAAACAACCCATTCAGTTCAAAATAGAAATGAAAGGCAAAACATTTTTATATAGATATATAAAAAAAAAAACAATTATAAATATTTTTTTTCTCCATTTTATGTAAGTGATTTCATTCGCTCTGTTCTCAGCTGCATAAGAGCTGGGGGAGGAGAAGCAGCAGCACACTGAGCTTCCCAGTAAATGGATATGCAGGGGCATGTGTGCACAAGTCTAATCATTGAATGAGAGTACACTGAGTTCCCAGCATAACTAGAGAACTGACCACGGTGTGCTCTTCTGCTTAGTGTGGCCAGCTTTTAATACAAAAGCAAGGGGACTAGCAGGGACACCAGGGATTTCACACAACGGAGGCAATACAGCAGAACAGAATACTTTCTCATGCAAGTACATGGTACAGCAGTCACATATCAGGAATATGAAATGCTGGGGTAACAACCAGAGGTGTAACTAGAACCTTCAGGGCCCCAGTGCAAGAAATTATGAAGGCCCCCCTGACCCCTGGCCAGGACCCATCCCTCTTCCCACTGATCCTGGGGCCCTTTACTCCTATTGCGGGTCCCTTTATTACTGTACTGCAGCGGGGCCCTTTCACGAGTTCTGCAGCGGGCCCCCTTTCTGCCATCTTCGGGCCTCCCCATGGTGGTGAAATGCCAAGGCCCGGTCACAATTGCAACCTTTGCAATCCTGATAGTTCCCTCACTGGTGTCAGTAGTTTTTAATTTTTATTTTAATTGTATTTTTTTTTACCATTTAATTTTATTTATTTTACAATTTTATTTTTACAATTTTTTACAATTTTTTAGGAGCTCTGTTGGAGGGCTTTGATTAGATGTCAGGGGTCTAAACAAACCTCAGCCCTCAATCTCCATCTGTGTAGCCTCAGCTGCACAGAATGAATGGACAGGAATAGCCTCCCATTCATTAAGAAATGGAAGTACCACCTCTGCCATCCCTCCTATTCAGGTGTACAAGGAAGACACACGGGCCCCCTGGACCATGGGGCCCGGTTGCAATTGCAACCCCTGCAACCCCTATCATTATGCCCCTGGTAACAACGCTTTAAATTGCATCTGACACCTGACTCTCAAGCCAAAGTCCGACCTCAAGTAAATAAAGCAAAATAAGGTGGCAAACAGAAATGGAAAGCCTGTGCGGTATAGTAATTTACATTTTAATATTAAGATTTGCAAACTAGCATAATCTTGACTAATTCTCTCTCAGCAAACAAAAACATTTGACTGCATTCTATTATTTCTAACTTCTAAGTGTTCAAAAAAAAGTCAAAACATAAAAAAGCAGAAAAGCTTTTATCAAGTCAAATTCCTTTTCACGTCAAGTAAATCTGTAGGGGTTTTTTTTTTGTTTCCTATGGAGAGCAAAGTTGATTGTCAATACAGTGCTAGAATTAGATTGAATAACAATAGGTTTCTGTATAATATGTATATAATGCAATATAAGCTAATGTTTTTCTCTTTCTCCTGTTTATATTTTTCTTATCAAATTTGTCAGCTGAAGGATGGAAAGAACCAGCATGCTGTAAAGAGGATTGCTCAAGGATTGTTTGTACAAGGAGGGTCTCACAGCCTTCTAGTAGAAACGTATGCTTGGCGGAAGTTTTGTTAACCACTTCAGCCCCGGAAGGATTTCCAGCTTTAGGACCGGAGCCCTTTTTGCGATTCGGCGCTGCGTCGCTTTAACTGACAATTGCGCGGTCCTGCGACGTTGTACTTCCCGAGGCCAGGATTTCGACCTTTAGGAAGGCCCCGACTTCACCAATTGTTTTGAAGGCGGTTCGTATGCAAAGATGATCTTCCGACACTCTGGGAGGAACATGTTTGTTAGGAACTCGTTAGGAGAAATGTCGTACGACCAAGAAAGGTAGGAAGTCGACTGTTTAAACTATTCTTTTTATATTTGTCCTCTTTCTCTTTTTGTAATCGAATATAACGTAATATATGTATAATATGTCTTTGGATAACAATAAGTTAGATTAAGATCGTGACATAACTGTTAGTTGAAACGAGAGGTATCCTTTGTTTTTTTTTTGGGGATGTCTAAA
>BLSH010372459.1:259971-273901 GCA_018402905.1 Glandirana rugosa | reverse complement strand
GGTCCATAAAGACATGGATGAGCGAGTTTGGGGTGGAGGAACTTGACCTAACCTCAACTCGATAGAACACCTTTGGGATGAATTAGAGCGGAGACTGTGAGCCAGGCCTTCTCGTCTAACATCAGTGCCTGACCTCACAAAAGCGCTTCTGAAAGAATGGCCAAACATTCCCATAGACACACTCCTAAACCTTGTGGACAGCCTTCCCAGAAGAGTTGAAACTGTTATAGCTGCAAAGGGTGGGCCAACTCAATATTGAACCCTACGGAATAAGACTGGGATGCCTTTAAAGTTCATGTGCGTGTAAAGGCAGGTGACCCAATACTTTTGGCAATATAGTGTATTTTATCTATGATATAGACTGTGCTGCAGGTTTTATAATCCACCCATCTACAATATACCTGTACACTGCACTGTATGTTATACAATATACATTTCACAATATACGTTGTGCTGTATGTTATGTAATCCAACCAGCTACAATATACGCTTCCATTTTTGTTAAATAATCTACCTGTCTCCAATGTGAATTATGTTGTATAGTATATACCAGTGGCGGCTGGTGCTCAATATTTTGGGGGGGGGGGAGCGGAACCAAACCTCCCCCTCACTCGCACCCCCGCCATCACCACCAACCCCCCCCCTGGACGGACAGGAGTCTGCGATCCTCCCCCCTGCGTGGGAGATCGAATCCCCCCCCACAGGAGAAAGACAGGAGGCCACAATTGGAGGCCTTACCGTAAGGAGGCTGATGGGATCCGAGCCAAGCCAAGATGAAGCGAAGAGCTTGATGAGGGAGGAGCTGGCTTCCACCAAGCAGGAAGTGGGTCCTGAGACTCACTGGCCACTCAAGTCTCAGGACCATCTTCCTGATTGGCCAGGAGGAGAATCAGGAAGAAAATAGCGAATATTAATTTTGAAGCCAATTAGAGCCTCATGCTCTAATCACGTACTTCAGAAAAAAAACTCTTTTGAAATCCATGCGTCTGGCACCCTGCATGTAGATAAGAGGCTGGGTGCATGGATTAGAGGGGTGGCGCCCCTGCGCCCCTAATGGATGGGCCACCACTGGTATATACCCTTCTACAATATACACTGTGCTGTAAATCATATAATCAAACCAGTTACAATATACACTGTGCTGAATGTTATATAATCCACCCTGCTACAATTTACCTTCACCGTGCAGCTTTAAAACATGTTTTGATGAATGTTATATAATCTATATTGCTCTGATATTGACATTGCTTTACATTATATAATCCGCACCACCTAAAAGGACACTGCTGAACATTATATAATGCTCCAATTTTGTTAACCCCCAACTCTCTGGTGTACTGGTTTATTATATATATATATATATATATATGTATATATTATACAAAGAATAGAGAATCATAAAGTTAGCAGACTATTTTAAGTGTATTCAGCGGGAGAATCCTTGTGACAATACGTTTCTGTTTTGTCAGCTTTATAATCCGAATACATTATGTTATTCAGCCGTGCTCGCAGCGCTGAAGCTGTGTTCGGATATATTTTATCTGGCTGCCACTTGCCCTTACACTGGCTTGATCTGGAGCATGTTTGCTGCCAAGCCCTGTCAATTATTTTATTTTAATCTTTTCTCCTGGCTGATATAAGAAAACCTTACACTATTCTTTTTTCCTCTCACAGCATTTTGTCATTGTCAATTTTTATATTTCCCAATGTCTGCTAATGTTCTCTCTAAGCTCTTCCAGACTCAGAATTTCAATATTGTGTGTCTGGTCAATTGAACACCAGGGTCTTCCAACGGTGCAAAATGTATTTCTGTTTTCATCCCTTCAAACTGAATAATGAAATGAAACATTATGCTCTCCAGGGTAATTATAAGCATTACACTTTTTGCAAACTTCAATGTGGATTCTTACTAGCTTCTTTTCTGGAGATACTGAGCTAAGCCATCACAGTGGTTTTCATTAATGTTAGAAGCAACACCCAGCATCCCCACAGATAAAAAAGGCTAAATTAGCAACACCAGGTTAAAGAGGAATTCCAGGTGTGGATATATAATACATAGCTGCATTGGTCCAGTTTGGAGCAATGTAACCATTTACTGTATATGCCATACTAGGCCAGTTCTGCTGGAAGCTGGAAATTCCTGAAGTAGACATTGCTACTCTAGTAATCTCCACTTCCTTCCGGGTCTATTGCCGAGCAGCTGGCCCGATGCATTCTGAATACAAGAGGTCAGCTGCTCGATTGGGTGCTATTCGGAGAATACTTTGTATTTTCTGATTGAATGCAAAATATTCTTTGACTGAACAAGCTTGAGAGGCGGGTGGTGATGCCATGCTTTCCGCTTCATCCAATCATAGAATGCTTTGCATTCATTTATTCTGTGTTCACAATGCAACAGGGCAGCCACTCGGCACAGGACCCGGAAGCAAATGGAGATCACCGGAGTAGGAATGTCTATTTCAGTGATTTCTAGCTTCTATGGGCATTGGCTAGGAATGGCATGTACATTTTTACATGGTTAGAATGGTTGAAAAAAGGCAAAAGTTGTCAAGACCAAGTTCTGAACCATGACTTCTGCTGCATCTGGCAGTAGCTATTTTTGCTGAGCCACTTGAGATGCAGGACAGCACTCTGAAAAAAGAGAAAAAAGTGGCGCCCCACTAAGTGCAGTAGTTAGTTAAAAACGCATTTTATTAAAATTACACTTACAAGAGATAGGTGTAAATAGGCATCAAGATAATAGAGTCCTGGGATCCTCCTCCGGGATGTGCCTGGTGGTGGTGCTGGTCCCCCAGTCCTAGTGTCCTGGCCGTGCCGGTGGTGTCCGCAACTCCAAGGATTCAGGTGGGCTGGGGGGGGCATCACAAGACCGGGATCCGGGTAGAGGAGAGAGGAGTTATGCAGCTGTCTTAGGCGCGCGTTCGGAGCATCCGTGCTCCTTCGTCAGCTGCATACCTCCTCTCTCCTCTACCCAGATCCCGGTCTTGTGATGCCCCCCGAGCCCACCTGAATCCTTGGAGTTCCGGACACCACCACCAGGCACATCCTGGAGGAGGATCCCAAGACTCTATTATCTTGATGCCTATTTACAGCTATCTCTTGTAAGTGTCATTTTAATAAAATGCGTTTTTAACTAACTACTGCACTTAGTGCGGCGCCGCTTTTCTCTCTTTTTGCTACCTTGACAGAGTTGCTTCTACTCTGCGGGCAGGCTGGCCCACGGCTCGATCCAACTTTCCTCTACCCTCCTCGTACTTCGCTTCCTAGGACCCTGAAGCTCTCATCCCCCTTGCTGTTGTGTATCCTGTAAGCGCTGCATCCATCACCTCATAGGACAGCACTCTGATCCTTTGGCCAATCCTGCTTTGTTTCTTATGAACCTTGAACTCTTTGCTCCTTCCATGAACTTCCAATTTAAGCCATGCCTTTGCACTTCCTGTTTGGCAGATTATTGTGCTCTCCCCACCCAATATCTCGCTGTTGTCTCACCTGCTGCCATCCGTATTTTCACTACTCGTTACTGACCATGCCTTGTACCTCGATTACACTTCCGCTCGATCCCCAACTAGGCTTCTGCTTGATCCCAACTAACAATCACTTGTTACTGAACTTTGGCTTGTTTACTGACTAGTCTTCTGCTTGATTCCAACCTGCTATATCTGCTACTGGACCCCAGCTTGCTCACCTCTATCTAAATAAACCAAATCCATCTAAATAAACCAACCCCCCCCCCAAAAAAAAAATAGAAGATTCCAATATACACAATCCTATAACCAACGTTAATCCAGGGGAAGGCAAAAAACCCAATAAAGCTTGATCCAATTTGCTCCAGAGGGAGAAAAAATCCTTCCTGATTTCCCAGGAGGCAGTCAGATATTCCCTGGATCAACTACCCCTGGTGTTATTACCTATAAACTTGAGTATCCAGTTATACTGTTGTAGAGCTTACTCCTGTAGGAGCTGCTGGAAATTTGCTCAGGTTCTTCCCCCCCGTGGATTGCCTCACAGCCAGACACACAATCTCAGCCACATTTTTCCTCAATTGCGAGTCAAGGGGTGTTGTTTTTGTTGATTTTATTTTTAAAGAACCTGGACAGGATTGACGGAATTGAGTGGGATACTCCCAAAACAGAAATGATGTACAGGCTGAGGACAGCAATCTCCTTTATGTAAAGCTGAAGCAGAAGTCCTTGCATATAGCAAGTTGTGGGCTTGGCTTGTAGTAGAAGCAGCAGGGGTGGACCGTCCATTGTGGGTGCACGGGCGGCGCCCCCCTATCCATGCCGCCACCCTCCCTATCCATGCATGCGGCCTCCTGAATTCATATGACAGGGATGGGCGGGGGTGTGTTTTTTGAAACACTGATTAGAGCCAGAGGCTCTAATAGGCTTCAAAATAGGGTGAGCTAAGGACACAGAGCATTGCGTCCGGAGCCCACCCTGGTGTGTTGCAACAGCGAATGAAAATTCACTGTTGCAACACTGATCCTTCTTCCGGCCAATTGGGAAGAGGGTTTGATACCCATTACCCGATTGGCTGAAAGGACAGGCGATCCTATTGGACACATAGGAGGAGGTGAGGAGACGCATGTTGGAGGACGAGAAAACACAGTAGCCGCTACCCCGCTACACAATGCTCACCACGGCCTTATGTCCACCGAGAAGGAGGAGAGGATACAGGAGCTGCTACCCTGCTACGCGATGCCAGTCGCAGCCTTATGTCCACCGATGCCCGTCGCCTAGATGGGGTAAGTGGAGCGACCGGCAGACAGTGGACAGCGAGCGGGGGAGTGGAGGAGGTGGTTGCCTGCCCCCCCCCCCACAAACAAAAAAGCAACGAGCCACCACTGAGAAGCAGTTAAATACAGGATTTTTTCTTTAGAGCAATAAGAGCATAGTCTCTTCACAAGGAATTAGCTAAACTAAGCTCTTCAGGACACCAGCCGATGTCCCCTTTGGCGAACACATAGCTGACTCTTTAGCACAAGAGGGGTGGCAGCAGCCCAAAAGTCTCTGAGATCTCTAAGCAGTCTGTACTCACAAAATGCCTTCCGACTTCAGTAATACCAGACTAGATCTTCAGCAGACAGCCCCTCAGTCAGCTCTCTGTAGCTACAGAATTCAAGCAAGCACATGGCAGAGTTGCCCTGGAGGGTACCAAGCTCTTCAGGCTGGATTGATCCTCTCCTGGAAAAGACCCAGAGTCCAGTGTGCTCAGATAATGTATACAGTCTCTTAGCAGCCTTTAGGGCCCTGTTCCATGGGATTGGCCAGGGCTGTATTCATGCTACCATCTGCATAGCTCCACACCAGGGCCGGCCCGTCCATTGTGGGCGCACAGACGCCCCCCCCCCCCCATTCACTGGTGTCTATACAGATGTGAGAACTTAAATGGCTAAAGAAAAATTGCTAAAGTACAGTATCTCACGAAAGTGAGTGCACCCCTCACATTTTTGTAAATATTTTATTATATCTTTTATGTGACAACACCGAAGAAATTACACTTTCTACAATGTAAAGTAGTGAGTGCACAGCTTGTATAACAGTGTAAATTTGCTATCCCCTCCAAATAACTCAACACACAGCCATTCATGTCTAAACCGCTGGCAACAAAAGTGAGTACACCCTTAAGTGAAAATGTCCAAATTGGGCCCAAAGTGTTAATATTTTGCGTGGCCACCATTATTTTCCAATACTGCCTTAACCCTCTTGGGCATGGAGTTCACCAGAGCTTCACAGGTTGCCACTGGAGTCCTCTTCCACTCCTCCATGACGACATCATGGAGCTGGTGGATGTTAGAGATCTGGCGCTCCTCCGCCCTCCGTTTGAGGATGCCCCATAGATGCTCAATAGGGTTTAGGTCTGGAGACATGTTTGGCCAGTCCATCACCTTCACCATCAGCTTTTTTAGCAAGGCAGTGGTCGTCTTGGAGGTGTGTTTGGGGTCCTTATCATGTTGGAATACTGCCCTGCGGCCCAGTCTCCAAAGGGAGGGGATCATGCTCTGCTTCAGTATGTCACAGTACATGTTGGCAGTCATGGTTCCCTCAATGAACTGTAGATCCCCAGTGCCGGCAGCACTCATACAGCCCCATGACACTACCACCACCATGCTTGACTGTAGGCAAGACACACTTGTCTTTGTACTCCTCATCTGGGTGCCACCACACACGCTTGACACCATGTGAACCAAATAAATTTATCTTGGTCTAATCAGACCACAGGGCATGGTTCTAGTAATCCATGTCCATAGTCTGCTTGTATTCAGCAAACTGTGGGCTTTCTTGTGCATCATCTTTAGAAGAGGCTTCCTTCTATAATGACAGCCACGCAGACCAATTTGATGCAGTGTGCGGCGTATGGTCTGAGCACTGACAGACTGACCCCCCACCCCCTCAACCTCTGCAGCAATGCTGGCAGCACTCATATGTCTATTTCCCAAAAACAACCTCTGGATATGACGCTGAGCACGTTCACTCAACTTCTTTGGGCAACCATGGTGAGGCCTGTTCTGAGTGGAACCTGTCCTGTTAAACCGCTGTATGGTCTTGGCCACCGCACTGCAGCTCAGTTTCAGGGTCTTGGCAATCTTCTTACAGCCTAGGCCAGCTTTATGTAGAGCAACAATTCTTTTTTTCAGATCCTCAGAGAGTTCTTTGCCATGAGATGTCATGCTGAACTTCCAGTGACCAGTATGAGAGAGTGAGAGCGATAACACCAAATTTAACACACCTGCTCCCCATTCACACCTGAGATCTTGTAACATTAATGAGTCACATGACACCGGGGAGGGAAAATGGCTAACTTCGGCCAATTTGAACAAGTGTACTCACTTTTGTTGCCAGCGGTTTAGAAGTTAATGGCTGTGTGTTGAGTTATTTTGAGGGGACAGCAAATTTACACTGTTATACAAGCTGTACACTCACTACTTTACATTGTAGCAAAGAGATATTTCTTCAGTGTTGTCAAATGAAAAGATAAAATAAAATACACAAATGTGAGGGGTGCACTCACTTTTGTAAGATACTGTACTTTAGCAATTTTCCTTTAGCCCTTTAAGTTCTCACATCTGTATACACACCAGTTTGCATTTTTATAAATTCTTACAATATTTCTTATTCTTTTTTACATTTTTTATTAGGAGCCCTGTTGGGGGGCTTTGGTGAAAGGGGAGCACACTGTGGGGCTGGGTAGCAGAAAAGAGAGGCACAAGGACAGGAGGGGTAGCAGGGGGAGGCATGTATTGGAACCAAGCCCCTTGATTTTCCTCCTGCAGTAGCTGAATGCCAGTGGGAGGGAGGGGAGGAGAAGCTGGCTTTCAGCTCATGCAGGAGGAAAATACAGGAGATCGTCAGAAGACAAGTATTTTAAAAATATGAATTCCCAGAAAGTGGCTGGGGATTCCGATTTTACCACCCGAACCTTGGCTCCCTAAGCAGCCCTGTACTGGTGCCAGCCATGCTCATAACAGTGTCCTCTGCCCTCTTCATATCACCCCCGACAGTGGTGTCTTCTGACTCCCCATAGCAGTGCCCTCTGCCCCCCTTCCCCCCATAGCAGTGTCCTCTGCCCCCCTTCCCCCGTGCCCCCTTACCTCCATACCAGTGTTCTCTACCCCCCATTTCCCCATAGCAGTGTCATCTGCCCCCCTCTCCCCCCCCCCCCCCATAGCAGTGTCCTCTTTTCTCCCCCCCCCCCCCCCATGGCAAGGTCTTCTGCCCCTCTCAAACAAGGATATGCAGTCTTCTACCTATTTGTATACACAGAGGAGAGAGTGGACTACAGCACAGCTCAGGACGGAGGGCGGGAGCTGCAGAAGTTAACTTTCCATATTGACAAGCAGGTGATTGGTTACTAGGACCACCCTTTGTCCTAGCAACCAATCACCTGCCCTAGGGCCTGAGCTGTGCTACATTCCACTCCCTGTGATGCCACGAGGATGAGAGCAGTGACAGCAGAGGAGGAGGGCGGGGGGGGGAGGGAGGACTGGCACCTAAATGGTGGGGGTTGGCAAAGCAGGGACATGTTCATGATCTACCTACTGTCACCCTACCACGGTCGACAGGTAGAGGGCAATTGACAGGTTGCCGGCCCCTGAAATACACTGTATTAACAATATTGTTACAATGTATGTATAGAGATCCTTGCCAAAGGATCCTGAGAAAACTGAGGATCCCAAATCTTGTGAAAAGACACCCCAATACAGTACACCAGTGCACATTCACTGGATTTTCTATTCTCAGCTTTCTCAGGAAGCACCGTTGCCTGGATAAATGCACTAAAAGACGCGGTGTAAGATAAGTATTTTTTACATTTTTCTTTAAATTTTTTATTTCTTCTTTGGCTTGCACCTTCAAGTCCAGTAGAGTGGCATCTCAGTAAATATGTAATATGGTGGTATGGGCTTATCAGTAATTACAGTTCTGCATAAATTAGATTTGAAATACTTCTCTACATTTGTAATTTAGAAGCAGTCCTTGATTTCCAGTTTAGTGACTTTGCCTAGGCTGAGATGATTTCTTCAGTTTGCTGCAGGCAGGCAGAAGGATTTCCTCAGTTTACTCACCACCACCCGTGATCTGCAACATTGTAACTTTGTAGCAAGTCACTAGGTAGGAGGACGCAGCACAAGCAAATCTATGTCAGATATGTTGAACATACCTCCCACTTTCTGAGATGGGAATGAGGGACACCTACTGGTGTATGTATGTAGGCATAGGACATACCCCCTGCCACACCCCCTTAAAGAATAATTGTACAAAAAAATGATTGGTTAAACCCACACGTGCCTTTTTTACCACTATTCCTTTAAATTAGCTCTTGGAATTTACAAATGCAGCAATTTAGAAATTGGATGAAAGGTTTAGCACTTTTGTTCAGTCTTCTCAGAAACAGACTGCACTAATGATAACAAGTTAGGGAATCATATTGGTTCTAGTAATAATGGTTCATGTCTAGGATTTCTAGAGACAGAGGTAGCTGAGGAACTGGCTCGGTTAAAGCTTAATAAAGCAATGGGCCCTGATGGTATTCATCCCAGAGAACTTTGTGATATAGTTGTTGGACCATTAACAAATCTTTTAAATAAATCTCTTCTAACAGGAGAAGTTCCCCATGACTGGCGGATAGATAATATATTGTGCCTATCCACAAGAAGGGCAGCAAGGTTGCAGCAAGCTGGCAATTACAGGCCAGTGAGTTTAACATCAATTGTAGTCAAGGTAATGGAATCACTTCTGAAAAGAAGGATCATTGATCACCTAAAAATACACAGCTTGCTGGACCCAAAGCAACATGGCTTTACTATGGGCAGATCGTGCCAGACAAATCTGATTGAATTCTTTGACTATATTACCAGTGTTTTGGACCAGGGTGGTGCTGTGGACATAGCGTATCTTGATTTCAGCAAGGCATTTGATACAGTTCCACATAATGATCTGATACAAAAGTTGTACAAGCTGGGACTTAACCCTTGGGTGGTTCAGTGGATATGCAGTTGGCTAAAGGAAAGATCCCAGAGTGTGGTTGTAAATGGGGTTCACTCAGAACAGAGACCAGTCACTAGTGGGGTACCACAAGGCTGTGTACGGGGTCCTGTTCTATTTAACCTTTATGTAAGTGATATAACTAAAGGTTTGCTGGGCAATGTATGTCTCTTTGCTGATGATACAAAGGTGTATAATAGGGTTGATATCCCTGGAGGTGTCTGTAACATGGAACATGATTTGGCATTGCTGGAAGATTGGTCAAAACAGTGGAAACTGCAGTTCAATATTTCTAAATGTAAAATAATGTATCTAGGGAAAAAGAATCCGCTTAGAGAGTACAGCATTGGGGGCACAGTGTTAGCCAGCACTACAGAAGAAAAAGATTTTGGGGTGCTTATTTCAGATGATTGCAAAATGAGCAAACAGTGTGACCAGGCAGTGGGAAAAGCAAATAGAATTCTGGGATGTATCAGTAGAGGGATCACCAGCAGGAGGAAGGAGGTTCTGATTCCTCTATATAGATCTTTAGTGAGACCTCACTTAGAATACTGTGTCCAGTTCTGGAGACCTCACTTACAAAAAGATATTGATAAAATAGAACGAGTTCAGAGACGGGTAACAAAAATGGTGAAAGGTCTGGGGGATAAAACATATCAAGAGCGACTTCAGGAACTTAATATGTACAGTCTGGAGGAAAGAAGGGAGAGGGGAGACATGATTGAAACCTTTAAATACATCAAGGGGGTGAATGAGGTTCGGGAGGGCAGTCTTTTCAATATGAAACCAAAATCAAGAACACGGGGACCTCAAACTAACTGGAGGGAAGTTCAAAACTAATCTTAGAAAGTATTATTTTACTGAAAGGGTGGTTGATGATTGAAATAAACTACCAACAGAGGTTGTGAGACAGTCAACAGTAAATGGCTTCAAACATGCTTAGGATAAACATCAATCTATAGTCAAACAACAAGGTTAATCGGAAAAAATAAATAAACAAATAAATAGTAAAAAAAAAAAAGGGGGCAGACTCAATGGACTACTCAGTCTTTTTCTGCCATCACTTTTCTATGTTTCTATGAAACATATTTTGATAGATAAGTAGTGCATTTTATATATACAGACCAAAATGAAGGAAACATTAGGAGGAAAGAGGGACAGATGGACATTGTTCCAAATCAGGGACAGTCCCTCGAAATCATGGACAGTTGGGAGCTATGATGGATGTTAAACATAAAGTTTAACCAAATTGCATTAAATTAAAATTTAGAATTCCAATGGACTTGTATGGAGAGATAAGAAATACTGCAAAGAACACAGGTCCTACAAGAAAGCCTTTCCCAACCTCTTTCCAAGGTAGAACCCTTGAAATAATGTTCAAGTACTCTTGCTAAAACGTATTATGACATGGAGATCAATAAGTTGTAAAAAGTTTAAGCTAAAATAAAAAAACATAATGTGGCAACCGATTTTACTTGACAAGCAAGGTAAATATCTTTTTTCTTTTTTTACTTGAAATGAAGTTAATAATAATTGAAAAAGAAACAGTACAGTTTTAGTTCTCCTTCACCCTGTTAGTTATTGTAGATGGGAAATTGTTTTGCCATTGCTCACATCTCAAGGAACTCCTAGCAACCTCAATGAGGAACTAGAGGGACCCCGAGTTTGAGAAAGACTGGGATACAGGGCTTGATTTACCAATACTGAAGAATGCTAAATCTGGTTTAGCTCTGCATAGAAACCATTAAGCTTCTAGTTTATTTTTTTTTCATCACAGGACGACGGCAAAGTGGTTTGATATCACAAACCGCTGTCACCTGGCGGCTGCAACATCGCAGATCGTGAGCTCACTGTGTTTCAGGGGAGCCAGGGAGCAGGTAGGGCGGACTCGATCTCCGCCAGCTACCCGCGATGTCTCCCCCGCAGTGACAAAATGGAGGTCCATCTATGTAAACACGGATCTCCGTTCTGACAGGGGGAAGGCTGTGATCACAGGCTCCCTGTATATGGGAGCCGCAATCACTCTCCTCCCCCACTCAGCCCAGCCCCCATACAGTTAGTAACACATACCAGGGAACACAGTTAACCCTTAAAGCACCCCCCCCCCAGGTTACCCCCCCTAGGATACCCCTTCACAGCCAATGGCATTTACTCAGCAATCAGAGCATTTTTATAGCACCGATCGCTGTATAAATGCTAATGGTCCCAAAAAAGTGTCAAAATGGTCCGACATGTCCGCTACAATATCGCAGTTCTTCTAAAAAACGCAGATCGCCGCCATTACTAGTAAAAAAAAAAATAATAATAATAACCCCAGAAATTAATTCCCATCATTCATAAACGCAGCAAATTTTGCGTAAACCAGTCAGTATATATGCCAATTGTGATTTTTTTTTTTTACCAAAAATATGAGGAAGAATATAAATCGGCCAAAACCGATGAAAACATTTTTTTTTGGATATGTATTATAGCAGAAAGTAAGAAATATTGTTTTTTTTTTGCAAAATTGTCGCTTTTTTTGTTTATAGCGGTGATCAGAAATGACGCAGAGGGGATCAAATACCACCAAAAGAAAGCTCTATTTGTGGGAAAAAAAGGACACAAATTTTGTTTACGTCGCAGGACCACGCAATTGTCAGCTAAAGCGACGCAGTGCCGAATTGCAAAAAGTGCTCTGGTCCTAAACGGGGAAATCCTTCCTGTGCAGAAGTGGTTAAAGTAGAACAATGGCCAAAACTTTTTTTTTCATTATGGATAGAGTAAGGAAGGGTTATAACCCCTGTCAGATTCTTTTTCGCCATCTCTGTCCCATTGCGGAGATTTCCCTTCACTTCCTGTTCCATAGCCAAACAGGAAGTGAGAGGAAATCTCTGCAAATTAAAGGAATTCCTTGGGGACCCCCAGCTCACCAGAACTAGTGTTCCCATTGGAAGATTTCCCATCTATTACTTTTCTGGGGACAACTCAAAATTTGGGATTTTCTTTTTACTTTCACTTTCAATGATTACGATAAACAGGACAAATAGAGAGGGTCAATCAAATAGAGGTGGGGGAAGACATCAGCTCTGTGGGGGGGTGGGGGGGGCAGGGAAGCACACAGGGACCCCGGGGACAGCAGAAGACAAGTTAACTGGATAGAGGAAAATGGAGGAGATTGGGTCCTCTAAATGCCACCCCTCATCCCTCCTATTCAGGTGTACAAGGGAGGCACATGGGCCCCCTGGACCATGGGGCCCTATTGCAATTGCAACCCCTGCAACCCCTATCATTACGCCCCTGGCTGCACCAGATTTTGCACTCTCCGGCCAGGTTCACATATGTTCGGCCGCGGTTTCCAGCCTGGAGTCCGGTGCGTTTCTGTTCACCGGTTCAGGTCCGAATTTTAGCCTGAACTTGCACCTGAACCAGAGCCAAAAACACACAGGACCCTTTTGGAAACCGCACCGTGGCCACCCTGGACATTTGTGAACCGGTTCCATTGAGAGCCGGTCACACTCACATGTCATGCGAAATATGTGAACCTGGCCTCCAGCTTTAGTAAATCAACCCCACAGTGTAGATGTAAATCCCTTTTTTCTTATCCATCTTCTATCACTTCAGAGGCATCTGGTGTGCTAATGAGGATTTAATATAAAGAAGCATTACAGGTGATTGTGTTCAGAACCCACTGATTCTTCTAAAGCTTTGTACACACAATACGAAGGTCGTACGACCGGACGTCCAAAATCGTATGTTGGCTGTTGTATCTCGCGTACTGACATGCACTAAGCGATCGTGCGACCAAGCCGAACATAGTGACGTGTTAGGGGCGTATAAAGAGGAAGTTCAGGTGCATGTGATTTGTGAATTAGGAATGTAGGTTTACACGAACGGACACTTCCGAGCATTCCTGACTTCTGACCATGTGTGTTTTGCACATACAACTTGTTGGACCAACTTCTCTGTACACACGGTACAATGGTCGTACGAACGCTTGTTGTACAACCAAAGTTCTCTAGCTGTCGTGCGACCGTTTTCATACGACCTTTGCACCGCGCGTACGAATTTGCGTTTGGAATAAACTTTGATTATCCTACATTTGCTTACTTAACCAGTTCCCCACCGCGCGCCGTCTTTTCACGGCGGCAGTGGGGGAGCCCTGCGCGAATCGCCGTAAATAAGCGGCGATTTGCATTTGGCCACCAGGGGGCGCGCGCGCGCACACCCGCCGCACTCCAGGGGAGTGTGCCCGCGGCTCGGGCGGACCCGATGTCCGCCGGCGAGCCGCGATGAGCGGCTACAGGGAAAAGAACGGGGAACCGCCGATGTAAACAGGGCGGTTCCCCGCTCTGTCAGTGGGGCATGAGAGATCTACTGATCCCTGTCACTGTTTCCAGCATACTTTTGCCAGCGTGCTGTCGATCTCTTGAAACCAACATGTTGTTCGCAAGCATGCTGGTAACATG
>BLSH010372459.1:184362-230140 GCA_018402905.1 Glandirana rugosa | reverse complement strand
TGTAGACCCCATATCCCCTCCCACAGCGCCCCCCTGCACATGTCCATCTACATTACAATACACTGTAGTGTACAGACCTTAGAACAGCACAGTGTGTGTCCCTCAGACTCCCTCCCATCCTTCTGTGTAGATGTAAACAGAGAGGAGGGGGAGGCGGCTTCAATCTGCTCCACTGAGAGACACAGCTGGGGAGACGCAGATCGGTGTAGGGGGTGTGGACCATGCGGTGTTAGCAGTGCCTCTTCTCACAGGTGTCACCCCTCTGGCAGGTGTCAACTGGGTGCGGGCCCCCCCCCCCCTAGCAATGTCCCTGGGTGAAAGTGCCCAGTAGACAAGTGGTTAAATGGTTAAAATGCTGATTGGGATTTGTTGTCAAAGCAGATCTTCAACCACCTCAACACCCTACCCCCCTGCTTACCGATTGGTGTGTTGTGCACATTTCTTATACTCACCCACCCAGAGGATCCATCGTTGTCCCGCTTAGATCCTCTTGTAACCTGCCACCTCTTGGTCCCCCCCACCATGTTGATTGTGACATCAAAAGGCCCACCAAATCTTTCTGATTCAGTCGGAACATCTTATGATGATATGGAGCTAGGCATGCCTCCCTCCTTTCTGAATGTAGAGCTATGCCTCCTGGAATATGTGACGTGCTTATCCCAGGAGGCAAAGGGAAGGCAGTGCACATCATTCGCCTAGGTGAATGATGTGCAAAGGGGGGGGCAAGGCCACACTTTAATGAAAAAGAGCAACCAAACAAAAAAAGACAGTCCTATACTGTACTAGTAGCAGAAGGGAGGAAAAAGTCTGTCCTGGTGAAAATCTGCTTTAAGTAAGATTCACAATACTTGTGATATTTACAGGCTTGTGTGTTTAAGATAAAAAGTAACCTAAGAAGATCTCCTTTGAAGAAAATAATTATGAGCAATTATCAAGTACTAAGATGCCAAGGTTAATTTCAGATAACCTGGATTTGAAAATCACTGAACATAACTGAATGAAAATGTTAAATTATCATTTTTTTTTAACCAAATGATAGTATGGAAATAGAATTTTGAATACCTTTTGAGATCTACCACTTTGCGATGTTTGTTTCTAACAAATCAAAATCTTAACTTTTTGTTCTTTTTTTTATTTTGTTTGTTTTTGGCATTACGCATTGGGGTGGTGGAGGGCTACGAAAGTTGGAAGAAAGTTATACTTTATTGTAAGTGTACTAGTGCAGATTTTCAGTATGCCACTAGATCAGGGGTGGCGAACACGCGGCTCCCAGCCAAAATGAATGCGGCTCTTTGTCTCTTATCATATGTTGTATATACTGTGGCTCTTTGCCAAGTTTCATGTCCATACACACTCAAATTCATTAGGGCCCATTAAAAACAAATAATAAATTATATTTAAAAAATAATTTGGCAGATTGGATTTTGTTATGCTGCTTCTGACGTAAGGGACCGCCCATCATCTCCGCGGGTTACGTCTATGCCGGGAAGTAAACATACGCATGCAGGATGTTACCGTCGTCAAAATGGCAAAATGCAAAGCTAAACGAAAATATGAAGATGAATACAGGACATTTTTGGAAGAATGGGAAGATGCTTTCTTCTTTATTGAACGGAATGGGAAATCGCTGTGTTTATTATGCAATACTACGATATCACATTTCAAGGCTTCAAATCTTCAGCGTAATTTTAGCACTCTCCATGCTAATATTGACAAGGAATTACCCAAAGGTACTGAACTACGCAAGCACGAATTGAGCACCTTGAAAAGCCAGGTAAAAAGACAGTCTCAAATGTTTCAGCAATTAACCAAGCATGAATAATATGGTTTTAATTATGTGTTTTTGTCTGTTTTGGCAGGTCACTGTGTGGTGTGGCTCTCTGACTCTCACAATTTTAAAATGTTGGCTCTTTGTGTCTAACTTGTTCACCACCCCTGCACTAGATGATAACTGCTGGGAAAAACAGCATTTACAGTGAGCAGCTGTATCATGAAATACCCTCAGGTACAATGCCAGATTTTATAAAAATGTTTGATCCATACCTGAAAAATGCATGGAATAATTATTTGTTGATGATTTTTCTATCAAAGGTAGAAAATGAAAAAAACCTTGGCATTTAAATGTATTACAAATATATTCTGTTATTTTTGTATGCTGCTGATTTCTAAGTGTGCTGGATCAAAAAATGCCTTTTATACATTCAGGCTTTAATGTATAATATATTTAATTTGTTACAAAAATGCATATTTCGGATACTCTGGCATAGAAATGTGCCTTTTATTAATCTCCATCTCTACTACTTGCAAAAAAGAAAAAAGAAAAGCCCTGAATTAATGAATGTGTAACAAATGCAAAGAAAACATTAAAGAAAAACTTTAATGACTTTGATGCTTTTAGGTCAGTTTTATTTTATTTATATTTAGGTTAATACATTTTAAACAGTTTAATATATATTTTTTGTTCTATTGATATATACTTTTTATTTTGCAAATAGATATTTAAAGCGGTAGTAGACCCTGCCTTTAATAATGCTTACCTGTTGGTACATTAAATATATCCTATAAAGAGTGCACATATTTGCTTTAGTAACAGCTGGTGACGTCATGTGCATATGCGGTACATACCAGCACATTACTGTATGACATTATCCATAGTTGCCAACTGTCCCGAATTTCCCAGGACATTCCCGGTATTTAGACCTTTGTCCCAGTCTTACCGTTTCCCTGGAAATGTCCTGGTAAATCGTCATTTTCCGCGGCCGGAACTGGTGAATTGTCTTCACCGGTCGCTATTTTACAGAAGACCAGCTATTGTGAGGAAGAAACAAGAGGCGGAACCCATGCTCCGCCTCTTGGTTCTTCTCTTCGGCCTCCACAAGCTGGTCTTCTGTATGGTGCGGAGACCAAATCACAGTGGCGTCGCTACCGGGGTGCACCCCCCAACCGGGTGCAGAGGGGTGACAGTGTCTTCCCCAGCCAGAGTTCTGGGATCCCCAAGTCACCTCCATTCCCTCTATGCACAGAGCCCTCCAGGACAAACAGCACACACATGTTTGCATCCCAGGTAGTGGTGTAAGGAGGGACTCTACTGGGGACACTTGATATAAGGAGGGACTCCGCTGGGGACACCTGATGTAAGGAGGGACTCCACTGGGGACACCTGATGTAAGGAGGGACTCCACTGGGAACAACTCATGTAAGGAGGGACTCTGCTGGGGACAACAGGTGAACGGAGGGACTCCGCTGGGGGCACCTGATGTAAAGAGGGCCTCTGCTGGGAATGCCTGATGTAAGGAGGGACTCTGCTGGGAATACCTGATGAAAGGAGGGACTCTACTGGGGACCCCTGATGTAAGAAATGACTCTACTGGGGGGCACCTGTTGTAAGAAACTACTCTACTGGGGGCACCTGATGTAAGGAGGGACTCTACTGGGGACACCTGATGTAAGATGGGACTCTGCTGGAAATGCCTGATGTAAGGAAGGACACTGCTGGGAATGCCTGGTGTAAGGAGGGACTCTGCTGGGGATACCTGATGGCATCTTGTGGCAGGGCTCCCACTGATTCTGCATTATGGTGAGTTAAACTTTTTCATTTTATATTACAATGTAATAATAGAAATAATGCGCTTCAATCATCCTGACACCATAACAACCATGGTGCCGGGATGATTGAAGTGCTAACACCAGGTGTTTGGAGTATCTTTATCTGCTGATTGTTAAACTTTCTGGAATACACATATTGCTATTGTGGTGTAGGATCTGGGCCGGCTGTCTCTCCATTCCTCTTTCTTTCTTTCCTTCCTTCTCTCTCCTTCCCTCCCTATTTCTTTCTTTCTTTCTCCCTACATCTGTCACTTATCTCAGACTCAAACCACACCCCTTGGAGCCACGCCCCTTTAAACCATGCCCAATATTTAGTTTAAACCATGTCACATTTTTCTCCCCCCCCTCCATGGCACACCTAGAAATGAATGACACGCCCCCTAATTTTAATAAGACTCTGCCTACAGACAAAAAAGTGTCCCTATATATTTTTTGACAATGTTGGCAACTATGCATTATCCTGCAGGGATCGTTTTAATTTGTGGTTTACTACTACTTTAGCATGGTTTGCACCTAAGAAGTTGGTATCAGAGAGCACTGTGGGCTTTTTTTAATGAAAGGAAAAGATGTTTGCTCTTTCTAACAATCTTCATACAACTACCGTGTTTCTCCAAAAATAAGGGTCTTATATTAATTTTGGCTACAACACACTAGGGCTTATTTTCGGGGAATGGCTTATTTATTTACGGTAAATAAATAAGTCAGCATTGTGAAATTCTGTAATCCCAAAAATAAACCTTAGTTAAAAACCTGTTCTGTAAAAAGATTACATAATGTGCAGTGCGTCTCCTTATGTAACTTTAGTGTGGAAAATATCTTATTTACAGCGTCACTGGGCGCTCGATTGACCCGCCGGAGCTCTTCTTCCCCGCTCCGAATACTGCAGAGGGATAGGCCGAGATCCCTGCTGATGTCAGTCCTGCCCAGAGCGTTGCAGAGGGAGGGGCCGCTGTTGTCAGCCGGAAGAGAATAGAAGATCTCCAGTGGGTCACGTGAGCGTCCAGCGGCGCTGTAAATAAGGTATTTTCCACAATAAAGTTACACAAGGAGACACACTGCACATTATGTAATCTTTTTACAGAATGGATTACATGAGTTTGCAAGGACTTTAACCACGTCAGCCCTGGAAGGATTTCCCATGTTAGGACCAGAGCACTTTTTGCGATTCGGCACTGTGTCGCTTTAACTGACAATTGTGCGGTCATGCAACATTATAAACAAAATAAGAGTGTTAATTTTGCAAAAAAAAACAACATTTCTTACTTTTTGCTAAAATACAAATCCAAAAAAAAAATAAAAAAATTTTTTTCATCGCTTTTGGCCGATTTATATTCTTCCTCATATTTTTGGTTAAAAAAAATCGCAATCGGCGTTTAATCCTTGGTTTGTGCAAAAGTTGCCGCTTTTACGAATGATGAGAATTCATTTATGGGGTTTTTATTTTTTTTTATGTTTTACTAGTAATGGCGGCGATCTGCAATTTTTAGTGGTACTGTGATATTGCGGCGGACATGTTGGACGATTTTGACACTTTTTTGGGACCACTGGCATTTAACCACTTCAATACTATGCTTAGAACACTTTACTACCAGACCAATTTTCAGTTTTCAGTGCTGTTGCGCTTTGAATGAGAATTGCGTGGTCATGCGACGCTGTACCCAAACAGATTTTTTATCATTTTGTTCCCACAAATAGAGCTTTCTTTTGGTGGTATTTGATCGCCCCTGCGGTTTTTATTTTTTGCGCTACAAATAAAAAAAGACCGAAAATTTTGAAAAAAAAGTTCTCTATTTTTGTCACAAAACTTTGTAAATAAGTACATTTTCTCCATCACTGGTGGGCACTGATGAGGCTACACTGACGGGCACTGATGTGGCAGTACTGATTGGCACTGATGAGGCGGCACTGATGAGGTGGCACTGATGATGAGGCACTTATATGCAGCGATGATGAGCACTGTTAGGCGGCACTGATAAGCAGCACTGACGGGTACTGTGAGGTGGCACTGATATACAGCACTGATGGGCACTGATATGCAGCACTGACGGACACTGCTAAGCGGCACTGATGGGCACTAATAGACAGCAATGTTTTGGCACTCATAGGCGGCACTGGGCACTGATAGGTGGCACTGATGGGCACTGGTAGGTGGCAATGGTGGGCACTGATGTGTGGCACTGGTATGCATTGATAGGGGCACTGGCGGGCACTGATAGGGGCACTGGTGGGCATATACATTAATAGGGGCTCATTCCCTGGTGGTCTAGGGTGGCATCTGAAGGTGGCACTGAGTGAAGGTGGACCTGAGCACTTAGTCACTTATCTGGTGGTCTAGGGGGGTCTCCCTGGTGGTCCAGATCGGCTCCCTGGTGGTCCCTGGTCGGCTCCCTGGTGGTCCTGGGTGGGCACATCACTGGGCAGGCTCCCTGGTGGTCTAGGGTGGTGATCCGAGGGAGGGCTGTGCTGATAAATCATCAGCACAAGCCCTCCCTGTCAGGGATGCAGCCGATCGACTCTCCCCTCATCAGGTCTGCAGACCTGAGTACAGGAAAGCCGATAAACGGCTTTCCTGTATTACACTGTGACCAGCCGTGATTGGTCACGGCTGGTCACATGGTAAAGTGCTTCGGATCGAAGCACTTTACCGAGATCGGCATTGCGGGGGGTCAGACTGACCCCCCACACCACCGATCGCCGCGATGCGCGCCCCCCCCCCCGGGCACGCAGCGGCTTGTTATCCTGAGGACGTCATATGACGTCCAGTCAGGATAACTCAGCCACTTCCCGGCCGTCATTCTGCATACGGCGGTCGGGAAGTGGTTATACAGCGATCAGTGCTATGAAATGCACTGATTACTGTGTAAATGCCATTGGCAGTGAAGGGGTTAACCTGGAGGGGGAGCTCTAAGGGTTAACTGTGTTCCCTCAGTGTGTTCTAACTGTATGTGGGCTGGGCTGGCAGGGGGAGGGGAGTGATCACAGCTTTCATATACAGGAAACCTGTGATCACAGCCCTTCCCCCTCTAACAGAACGGAGATCTGTGTTTACATACACAGACCTCTGTTCTCTCACTGCGGGGGGGGGGGCCATCGCGGGTAGCCGGCGGAGATCGTGTCCACCCTACCCGCCCCCTGGCCCCTCCGGAACACATCGACTGTGCCTCCAGCGGCGCGCGCTCACAATACTAGTTACGGTGGTTTGCGATAACGACCCACTTTGCCGCCGTCAAGCCACGGCGGGCGGGCGGCAAGTGGTTTAAGTGTTACTAAACCCAGGATCCTGCATTCACTATATCTGGTCTCCCACAGTACACAGAACATGGAAATTGGATTATTTTAGTAAATATAAATTGCTATATACCTTTTCTCATCAGCAATATATAGCAGTCTTGTGGCTTCTATCAGTGTCCGGCTGAGCACTGGTTAAAGTGGTTGTAAAAGCAGAAGGTTTGTTATCTTAATGCATTCTATGCATTAAGATAAAAAGCCTTCTGTGTGCAGCAGCCCCCTTCAGCCCCCCTAATACTTACCTGAGCTCATCTCTATCCAGTGATGTTGCACAAGAGATTTGGCTTTCCCAGGACTCCCCTCCTCATTGGCTTAGACAGCCTCAAAGTGCCATTGTGACCTTGTCAATCAAAGTCAGTGAACCAATGAGGAGAGTGAGGGGGAGGGGCCGGGCCACTGCTCCATGTCTGAATGGACACAGGGAGCTGTGGCTTGTAGGTGGTGTTTGACTGTCCTAAGAGGCTGCATGACCCTTGGCTTTCTGTCTGGACAGTGCTGATTAGCCCTGTGCCAATCACATGCGCCCTCCAATTAAAAAAAACCAAACTGAGCATGTGCAGAATGCCTCCTAGGGCTCTGTTCTATCAGCAGATGGATTGGGTACTGTAAAAGAAGGGGAGGATTAGAGAAGACAGGTTCAAACAGCCTTTTTACACAATGCGGAGGATGAACCCCTTAGGTTTATCAGTGAGATGAACCGGTTCCCGACCGCGTTCCGCATATTTACTGTGGCAGTGCGGCACTGTCTCGCAAATGGCCGTATATAAGCGGCGATCCGCACGTGCGCAGTTAGCGAGCGGGAGCGCGCCGCCGGTTGCGCGCCGCCGGTTGCGCACTCTCGTGCCCGCCGCACTCGGCAGGACTGTACCCGTGGCTCGGAGTGTGTCCGTCGGCGAGCTGCGATGACCTGCCAGAGAGAAAGAACAGAGAACCGCCGAAGTAAACACGGCAGTTTCCCGCTCTGTCAGGCGGCATGTAAGAGATCTATTGATCCCTGTCACTGGGATCAGTTAGATCTCTTATGCCCCTGGCAGCCCAGCCCCCTAACAGTTAAAACACGCCTTGGGAACACAGTTAACCCCTAGATCTCCCCCTGCAGGTTAACCCCTTCACTGCCAATGACATTTATACAGTTATCAGTGGACATTTAAGTTTCTGATCGCTGAGTCATTGGTCCCAAAAAGTGTCAAAAATGTCTGCCATGTCCGCCCCAAAAACGCCAGATATTAATTCTCATGGTTTGTAAACACAGCAACTTTTGAGAAAACCAATCAATAAATGCTGATTGCAATTTTTTTAAGCAAAAGTATGAGTATGAGTATAAATTGGCCAAAACCGATAAATTTGTTTTTTTATTTATTTTTTTTGGATTTGTATTTTAGCAAACAGCAAGAAATATTGGTTTTTTTTTTTGCAAAATTGTCGGTCTTTTTTTGTTTATAGTGGTGATCAGAAATGACGCAGAGGTGATCAAATACCACCAAAAGAAAGCTCTATTAGTAGGGAAAAAAGGACGCAAATTTCAATTGGGTACAACGCCGCAATTGTCAGTTAAAGCGACACAGTGCCAAATCACAAGAAGTGCTCTGGTGCTACAATGGGAAATCCTTCCTGGGGTGAAGCAGTTAACAAGCATGCTTTACTGCTTATACAGACTGATTTTACTGCTATGGGTTTAGTATCACTTTAAAGTGGTTGTAAACCGAGGACATGAAATGGGAACAAAGCACATCCCTTATAGTGTCTCAATTAAGAGCACTAACTGTCATTTCTCTCTGCTGCTTTGTGAAACTGTTATCTGCATGAGTCATGTCTGACAAGTTTTCCTGACACCAAGAGAAAAATGGTGACAGGGGAGTGACCTCCAGCTGATTGACAGCCTCAGCTCTCTTCCTGTGAGCTGTGTGGAGGGGAATGTGTTCCTTTCCCCCAATCAGCTCTGAGAGCTCTCCTCACTGAGCTCTGAAGAGTGTCACTTATGCTCTCTTTTTCTAAACTCTCAGGCAATCTTTATAAATTCAGCACGGGTATAGAGAAGAGAAGACTTCAGTTGAACATATGATAAGAATAGCCAGTACAGCTGTGATCAAGGCGGTGTCGCCAAAACGCGGTCGCCCCTTGTACCCCTTTTACATGCATAAATAAATATACGAAAGGAGATGGAGTGTCGGCTATTCTTATCGTATATTGCTTGCTGATGTTAAGAGGACATCGTAGCCTGTGCACCCAGACTGTGGATCCTTACCAGACTTTTCTAACTCTTGGGATATTCCCTGTGTGGTGCACTGCAGACCTGTTGTCACTTCAGATGAACAGGTACAAATTATATAGGAGGATATGTTTAACCACTTGCCGACAAAGTGGCTCGATATCGCAAACCGCCGTCATACGACGGCAGCTGCGAGATCGTGCACTGTGAGCGCCCCGCCGGAGGCGTGCCCGTGCGCTCACTGTGTTCGGGGGGGCCAGGGAGCGGGTGCGGAGGACTCGATCGCCGCCGGCTACCCGCGATGCCCCCCCGCACTGAAAGAACGGAGGTCCGTGTAAGTAAACACGGACCTCCGTTCTGTGAGAGGTGGAAGGGTTGTGATCACAGCCTTCCTCTACATGGAAGCTGTGATCACTTCCCTTCCCCTGCTAGGGCAGCCCACACACAGTTAGAACACACCCAGGGAACACAGTTAACCCTTAGTGCGCCCCCTGCAGGTTAACCCCTTCACTGCCAATGGCATTTACACAGTAATCAGTGCATATTTATAGCACTGATCGCTGTATAAATGCCAATGGTCCCAAAAAAGTGTCAAAATGGTCCGACATGTCTGCCCCAATATCGCAGTACCGCTAAAAATCGCAGATCGCCGCCATTACTAGTAAAACATGTTAAAAAAATAAAAACCCCAGAAATTAATTCTCATCATCCGTAAACGCGGCCACTTTTGCGCAAACCAATCAATAAGCGATTTTTTTTAATCACAAATATGAGGAAGAATATAAATCGGCCAAAACCGCTGAAAAAAAATGTTTTTTTTATATTTTTTTTTTGGATTTGTATTTTAGCAAAAAGTAAGAAATTTGGTTTTTTTTTGCAAAATTGTCGCTCTTCTTTTGTTTATAGCGGCGATCAGAAATGATGCAGCGATGATCAAATACCACCAAAAGAAAGCTCTGTTTGTGGGAAAAAAAGGACGCAAATTTCGTTTGGGTACAACGTCGCACGACCGCGCAATTGTCAGTTAAAGCGACGCACTGCCGAATCGCAAAAAGTGCTCTGGTCCTAAAGTGTAAAATCCTTCCGGGGCTGAAGTGGTTAATCTCTGTGTATCACCTGAAGCTAGATATGTGCATGACGAAAAAGGTTTATGTCGTTTCGTTTAGATTCGTTAATCTAGTTAAGTTTAGTTTTAGTTTAGTTAAATTCGGTTGATTCGTTCGATTCGTATCTGGGACTCGTATTCGGAATTCGTATTCTGAGTTTTTCGAATTTACCAATTTTATTTTGATTTGAACCATTCAAATCAATACATTTTGAATTGCTTTAGATTTTTTTTTTTTTAGATTCGAATGTGCCAAAGTGAACAAAAAAAAGTAAAATCTTCATCAAAGGATTACAATTACTCTTTAAATCACCTTTGGCTTAACTAAAACGGCATTATTTCGAATTGGTACCCCAATAACACGCACAGTCTTTGATTTCAGCAATATGGGTACAGTTAGAAGTCGACTGGAGTTCGATGTAAAATTTGATTCAAATTTCAGTCCCAATTTCGGAAATTTGGACGAATTTCGTTTCATTATTCGGAGCATTCGGTAAAATTCTTTTATATCGTAATTCGGGTATTCGAAATAACGAAAATGTATCTGAATGTTAATTCGGAATCAACCGCACATGTCTACCTGAAGTCAGTCACTTCACTGGGTATATGTAAGGGTTTACAATCATTTTAAGCAGTTGGGCGCAATCACCAGACCATGTGTTCTGTAGTTGAATATTCTCATGCTAGTGACAGCTTCCATTCCCATGATCCAAACAACAAACCAGAAATGTTTACTAAGAACCATCAGCCTTTTTGAAAATATAGGTGGTCTGGCTTAGATACTGTAGATAATTTGGAGGGTGGAAGTGCACACAAAGAAAAAAATAAAGTTCAAAATATCAGAAGGACAGAAGAAAGGACGACCCAGAGAATGAAGAGTCAGTGTTAACTAATAAAGGTAAAAGAGACAGAACTACAGAAAGTATACGTCGGTGGAACAGTGAATACCCAACTCCAAATTGTAAATGGCCACATTGCAATTAACATGATAACTCAAAGTGATGCTAGCTACATAACAAATCAAGGTTTTGAAAAAAAATAATTGAAAAAAAAAAAACATAATTATAGTAGAGAGATGCTAATGTCACATTACTGTTATTCCTATGTTTTAGCATTGCTTTTAGAAGATGCTGGCATTGTTCTCCAAACTATTGAGTTGAGAATTCAGTTTTGTGATGCATGGACTAAACAGATTAGTCATGGTTTATTTAATTTATATAGCTATAACAAAAACTTCAATGTCTAATAGAGTGTAAAGATCATTCACAACGACATTCATTAGTTCCTGTTAAAAAACATATTGAATAAGGAGGCTAATAAAGGTCTGTTTTTTTCTCATGAGAACAAGCCCAGGATATAGTCTTAAGCGAGTCTCTATATATCACAGGAGCCATTTGAATCCTATTGTAGCCTTAAAAACTATTAACTCCAAAATGGCAAACTTTTTCCAAAATCTCCCAAATTTTGCAGAAGTTTCAGGAAAAATAAACTCTTAATTTTGCTCATCCCATGTCAAGGATATCAGCAGATATTTTTTTTTTTTTGACCAAACAATTTATATTTAAGCCGTTGT
The DNA here is from genome assembly GCA_018402905.1 of Glandirana rugosa. Taxonomy (NCBI): domain Eukaryota; kingdom Metazoa; phylum Chordata; class Amphibia; order Anura; family Ranidae; genus Glandirana; species Glandirana rugosa. The sequence continues at coordinate 218,359 of BLSH010372459.1, read as the reverse complement.
CAGTTGGAAATACAACATCATAAAATACCAAATACACATATCCGTCAGAATTTGAATCATATGTAAAAACGACCAAAACCAGCACCCTGAATCAGTGATCTACTAATATAGAAACGTAATGTGTTGAGAAAAGGATCGAACATGTAAAGCTCATGTCAAAGCTACATTAAGTACTACTATGATCAGGTTTTCTGATAGGGACATATGTATCAAAATAAAACATAAAATGCAAAAATGTTTAGATTAGTAGAACACCAATTATGAGCAATCTCTGAAGCTGGGAAATAATGCAGGGGAAAGAGAGAATATACTGGCAGAGTCTTGTTCCCGGACCGGGAAGGGTATATCTGCTGTGGTGGTGGAGGGTATGATATCTATAGAGTGGGAAATTTCAAAAAGTTACACTAAGGCCAAAGGAATCCTCCTAATTGAGTGAGCTATTCCTAGAAACTGGCTCTGTCATCTCAAAAAGAAAAAAAAAAACAAAGAAAAAAGGGAGGGGGAGGAGAAAGGAGAAGACATCGGTCCTCAGGGGGGCCCTCCGATCTGCAGATATTTTATTTCTTACTAGACCTGATCATCTTAAAATCAAATCACAATTAAAGAGCTTCTAGTGTGTTGTATAAATAACTGGCCCACAACATCACTAAGGGACTTGGGAACCTAAATTCTCAAATTTGTTGTTGTCCTGCAGCCATTACGAAAAGTTTTCTCAACGTTGGATAATTCAGCATAGAACTACACTCTATTATTGCCCAGTGGCAGAGCAAGGAAGTCTAGTTGGAGATCTCATAGTGTCTCCAAGAGATAAAAGAAGCCAGCAGGTTATTTATTTGATCATCATCTGCAGTCTACGGGTGATTCTGGCTCTTTTCTTACCTTCAGGACTACTTGGTATTTGCTTAGCTCCATCTTTGTACCACTTACCTCTGAACAAATGGACGTTACATATCACTCTCTAAAATGTTTTTTGGACACTGTAACTTAGTTCCCAAGATCATGATATTGGTTCACTTAATCAACCTTCTTGTGCCTTCCAGCTTGTAGCCTAGTGGTTGAATGAGGTAGATGCCATCTTGGTTCCTCAGGGTTCTTCTTTGTGCCTCATTCACAACCACCACTGCACAGCATCGGGCTGCTGGCTGAGCTTTGTTGGGTGAAGGAAGTGACTGCATCTCAGGGCGTTTAGTGTCTTCTGTTTAACCGGCAGAAACTCTGCTCTGTGATGACATAGAACAGAGTGGTAGCCGATTAGACAGCAAACACATGATGTGGCAGCTGAGTGAGAAGTTTCAGAGTCGATCAACGTTAGCAACAACACACATTCAATATATTCGTCAGGACTAAACTGCTACGTGGAGTTTTGCTTACATATTGGATCCCATAATCCAAGCGTTATCAATACTGAGCAGACTATTAAGACTAAAACCAAAATAAAACATTCTCAGACAAGTAGCATGACCAATGTGATTATGGTGGGATGGGCCAAAAGAAACTAATAGAATGGTGTTGGAAGAGACATAAAATGAAATGGATGGCAATATTTGAATGGTAATGCAAACCATGTTTTTAACCTAAAGCAGATTTCAGGGGGGAATCAAATTTCCTAGATCCAAAACTTTATAACACCAGAGATGAATACACTACTGTATGCTTATACACATCAGTAACTCTATGTGTTGTATTAAAAAAATAAAATTCTTATTTTGGAGGGATGCAGTAATGTATTTTGCTTTTATTCTCAATGTATATTTTTGCTGTTACAGTTACCTTAATGTCAGCTGCACAGGAAACAAAATCTTAGCGTGTATAAATATGAATATACAGTAAATACACAAGATTTCAGTATAGTATTTTCCCTATATAAAATTGTATAAGATGTCTGCTTAGCAGTTACCTTTGAGAACCAAATTCAGGCTGGTTTATATAAAAAATGTTTAAAAAAATCTGAAAAAGCTACATTTTCTGAATTTGGTTCTCAAAGGCATCATTAAAGTCACTAAACTATTTTAATTTTAATAGTTTGGATATATATTTGGGATGATGCCAATTGGAACCTTATAGAGCAGTGTTCTCCAACCCTGTCCTCAAGGCCCAACAACAGGTCATGTTTTCAGGATTTACATTATTTTGCACAGGTGATTTGATCAGTTTCACTGCCTTAGTAATTACCACAGCTGATTCATCTGAGGGGAATCCTGAAAACATGACCTGTTGGTGGGCCTTGAGGACTGGGTATTTACAAAATAGATATCCTTTAGTCCCCTTCCTACAGTACCACACCCCTGTCATTTGCATAAGCATGTGTTGCTTCCTTATCTCCTTATAAAAGGTTTACCCAGGTGGACATCTCTGAGGAAGTACGAGGAAATCACTCTTAATTGGAGGAAATGTCCCCTTAGATAGTTGTCACCAAAGCAGTTGTCCCTATTGGAAGATTTGCCCTCTATTACTGTTCTGGTAAAAACTAAAAATTGGAATTTTCCCTTACTTTAAATCCTGGTGACAATGATCCCAAAGATCTAACAGGAAGTGAGAGGAAACCTCTTCAAGATAAGTGGAAAGCCCCTCTGACAGCTGTCACCAGCAAAAGTTTCTCCACTAGAAGTTTTCCGTCTCATTTTTCATTACAGTGACAACAGTGAATGTTTGCATTTGCCATCAACTTTTATAATAGCAAATGATCGCTAAGACAAATAGAAAGGAATCAATGGGGACATAGACCGTGCTACAAATTGCTGACAAACAGCAGGTCTACACCGCTCCCAAGCTCTTACCACTGGGTTAATTCACTTGTAAACTGGGTGCCAATACAAGGGTTTGTCCTGTGCACCAAACTGTAAATAAGTTCAAAAAATTGCTGGTAGCACTGTTAAAAGCCAACCTTTATAGCTTTATTAGTTCAGACCACCAAACGTGAGGTCCCACTTGAAAACCACCTCTTCATACAAGTTTCACCCAAGAACTAGGCTTAATCTTATGAGATGTTGAGGAGCAGGCTGGGACAGGCATTTATCCAGTCTTATGGACAAATAAATGCCTCTTTCTCCCTGCTGCTCCTCGTCTCTGCGATTAAGTCCTGTTCCTGGGTAAAAGTTATGAAAGGGAAGCTTGGTCTTTACCAACCTAGCTAACTTCATCCATACACGCATTCTCCCTACAATGACAGGTACTGCTATTTTAAAAGTATTGGTTAAAATATATGTTTTGTAGGTGCAGCAGACAGTAAATACTTAAGAGTCCTGATTTGAAAATAAACATATTTAAACAGTAAGTCAAACAGGCCTGGGAGACTAGCCTGTCCAGTGCCACTTACAACCGCACAACAAATTGACAGCATTGAGGAGACTCAGGGATGCCAACAGCATTTGCTACAAGGAGTGAAATGTGGCCTGGCTGGTCCAACCCAAATGGGAAGCTTGCTGAAGAGGTAGACATAGTCCCTGCTCTCTTCCTACCCCACTATAAACTTTCCCTATTGCTGACACTGTCCCTGTCAGATGAGGAACCTGTCCCTAAACCTGTCTAATTGCATAAAGCACAACATGGTCTGCATGACCATAGATGGCCATCAGGGTCACAGGGGCATGTGCATCCAAACAGATCACTGCCCAAGTGACCTTGAAAATCATAGAGAAACACAGTCTTATCTTCCTCTGTCATCTACAGACGAGTACCCCCTGCAGCGGAGAATATAGACTGCGCCTGCCTACATATACATCCAGTTTATGTCCTTATCTGATTTTGAACATATTAAAGTGGAGTTCCACCCTTTCCGAATGTTTATTAACCTCCCTGGCGGTATGATTCTGTCTGGAATTTTGTTCCAAAAGCGGTACAATTATTTTGCATGAAAATTTGGCGTTTTATATTGTAGGCCTGTAATTCTTAGGAATAACTCACTTAAATCTGTCCAAACAAGAGTCTAGTAGACATCCCGGGTATGAAAAAGTTTGAAAAATGAAATCATAAATTATAATATAATAAATAACTAAAAATAATTATCAAAAATAATAATATAATAGTAATAAAATGTATGCAATAATGTAATCAAACCAAAAACGCAGAAATTTGCTCAGTTGCAGAATTGTCGCTATCGTCACTTTCAGTTGCTGATGATAAATTTCACCAAAAATCAGTATCACTCAATTCTGCAAATGATTCTTATTTACTATCGCTGTTTTCTAGCTGATCAAAAACCACTTTTGACGCAAAGGGACACTTTTTGGTTGCTATGGACATTCTCATGTTTCCAGGCAGAAAGAATGACATTTATTATATAAAAGTGCATGCAGGGCTCTGGGCAAACCACTAGGGACAAAGGGGATGTGAAATGTTTTTATACAGTAATGTAATCTATAAGATTACAGTGTACTGTATGTACTGTGTGTGTTTAACTTTTTGAATTTCCCGCCGGTCTCCGTCCCCGTGCGACGCGACGCTCGCAGGGAACGGAGCCCGGCACACAGGAATCATCTGGCCGCGGGGAGACACGCTGACACCGCGGGAGGACATCGCTGGATCCAGGGGACAAGGTAAGTAACATTGCCTGGATCCAGCGATGCAATCCCGAGTGTGGCTCGGGGTTACCGTTCTTGGTACTGAAATTCCACCCCGAGCCACACTCGGGAATACCGCTAGGAAGGTTAAAAGTCAGCAGCTACAAAAAGTGTCGCTGCTGACTTTTAATAAACAGACACTCACCTGTCTCCCGGTCTGGCGATGGGGCCGCACGGAGCCTCGCTCCTCTCCCCCTTCCCTCCACGGTGCCGGCATTGCTACTGTGGGCACCTGGCCACGGGTTCACGGCCAGATGCACACTGCGCATGTGCGAGTGGCACTGCGTTTTGAGATTGGTCCCAAAGTCTTCTAGAACCTGTGCTGTGTCCAGAAGACTTTGGGAGGGAGGGGGAAGGGGACCTTCCACTTCCGATTGCCTAAGGCGACCGGAGCAGAAGTACCCGAAAAAATCGGGTATCCCCACCCCCCCTCCTCCCCAAAAGCTCAGTTTCAGCATCCGGAGCTGGGGAGGAGGACTTAAAGCGGAAGTTCCACTTATGGGTGGAACTCCACTTTAACTCTCCCAATAAACCTATCTGGCTTATCCCTGATTCCAAATGGTCTGTGGTGGGCACAAGAGGTCATAAAATATATCCACAAACTTTATTCTCAGGATTCTTTTAAAACTTTCTCAGTACTATAACAAGAGCTAGGTATTACAGTGAATTGGCTTTTTAGATACTTGCAGCTCAGGCACACAGCTGAAACCCAATTTGGACTTCGAGATGTACACTTTCACAATTCTAAATCAGAGAAAGTCCTACTTCAATCAGTTCATACATGTCTCACCTCTACTTTTTATCTTATTCTTCTTGGTGGGAAATGCCCCCCTCTTCTCAAAGCACAAAAGAAACATGACTTTGCCGACATCTCTGAAGAAAACTGTCAAGAATTCTTTCATTCTTATTTTGATATGAGTATTTCTGCCAGAGATAAACTCATCCAACTAGGATATTTGCAGAGGACATAGTATACGCCACAGAAAATGAAAACAAAGAAAATTCCCAGCCAGCTCAACTTGCCAGCAGGCCTGCTATAGTATATGCCACAACAACTATTTTAAATGCAAAAGAGGGACATACCTACCTGTCAAAAATACCTTAAAGAACCTGGCGGTTTCCTTCATATGGTCTGGAACTGCAACAAAATGTGGCCCTTTTTTGTTTCAAATTACTGCCTTTATTTCTACTACCTTCAAATTGTCCAACAACTGTAACCCTAAGTGGTGGTGCCTGTTGGGTATTTTCGAAGATGTGAACTTTAATACCACACAAAACCATTTCCTACAGATCCTTCAGTATTATGCTAAGAAAATGGTAGCAATTCATTGGATACACAAAGACCCTGTTATTAGTGTGTGAAAAAAATAGATTAACCAAACCTTACCTTTGTTTAAATTGACATATGAGGCCAGAGGGTGCCCTTGGAAATCCTATAAGATTTGATGTGCTTGGCTGGACAGTCAGGGCACCTGTGACACTCCTCTCTTGCTGCTTACTGATTCCACTCCTTAGGACTCCACTATCCCCCAGTCTGCTGCACCTCCTGAACCACATACCATGCTGATTTTCCATATTTTACTTTATTAGGAAACTGGTACAGCACATATAGTGAATTTGTTTTCTAGTTTCTTTGTTTGCTGTATTTTTCCGTGTGTCTTGTTTCTTAACCAAATAATTGTATGCTTGCAATGCATACGGCTGCTTGATGAATATTTTTCATGTAATCTGACCAAATGCCTGCGCTCCATCCTTTCTTTTCCTGTATGACAGTCTTGTTATAGGCTTGACGTATGGAAACTGATACAATGCATGTATACATGTCTTTTACATTGAATAAAACTAAGTTTTAAAAAATCCCCAACCACAGGAACAAAATGCACTGGTATAGATTAAAATCACATGGTCAGCATCACGCTTAGCCAATCAATGAGATGTATATGAATAAGTCATTTTTGATTTCTGTCAATGACATTATCCTTCCAATCAGCAGATATAATTTAGTGCGAGTAAATGATAAATTATGCTATACATCAAATCAGCACAAGTGTATTGACAAAAATCTACATTCATTGCAGGGCCAATGCTCATATCTATACTTTTCTATGTTTGGTCACTTTCGCGACAAATGAAAAGTGGATGTTAAATAACATTGTAGAATCAGTGACAGACTCATACATGTGTTTGCTCAGCTTTTACCAAATTACTTTGTATGTTTGATTAAACTGTCAGTTTTACTGGAGATTAATGTGTGTCATTATTAATAAGTACACCATGTGGGGCTTGTTTGAGAAAAAAAAAAAGATCTTTGAATATTATTAGTATACTAAATTACTACTACAGTTGTGCTCATAAGTTTACATACCCTGGCAGAATGTATGATTTATTGGCCATTTTTCAGAGAATATGAATGAGAACACAAAAACATTTCTTTCACTCATGGTTAGTGTGTGGCTGAAGCCATTTATTATCAACCAACTGTGTTTACTCTTTTTAAATCATAATGACAACAGAAACTACCCAAATGACCCTGATCAAAAGTTTACATACCCTGGTGATTTTGGCCTGATAACATAGACACAAGTTGACACAAAGGGGTTTGAATGGCTACTAAAGGTAACTATCCTCACCTGTGATCTGTTTGCTTGTAATTAGTGCGTGTGTGTATAAAAGGTCAGTGAGTTTCTGGACTCCTGACAGACCCTTGCATCTTTCATCCAGTGCTGCACTGACATTTCTGGATTCTGAGTCATGGGGAAAGCAAAAGAATTGTGAAAGGATCTGTGGGAAACAGTAATTGAACTGTATAAAACAGGAAAGGGATATAAAAAGATATCCAGGGAATTGAGAATGCCAATCAGCCGTGTTCAAACTCTAATCAAGTAGCGGAAAATGAAGGGTTCTGTTGAAACCAAACCACGGTCAGGTAGACCAACTAAAATTTCAGCCACAACTGCCAGGAAAATTGTTCAGGATGCAAAGAAAAACCCACAAATAACTTCAGAACTCTCTGAAAACATGTGGTGTGGCTGTTTCAAGATGCAAAATAAGGAGGCACTTGAAGAAAGATGGGCTGCATGGTTGAGTCGCCAGAAGAAATCCATTACTATGCAAATGCCACAAAGTATCCCGCTTACAATACGCCAAACAGCACAGAGACAAGCCTCAAACCTTCTAGTACAAATTAATTTGGAGTGATGAGACCAAAATTGAGCTTTTTGGCCACAACCATAAATGCTGGAGAAACATTTGCATTCATCAGCCAGGACGTACTTGGATATTCCAACATGACAATGATCCAAAACACAAGGCCACGTCGACCTGTCATTGGCTACAGCAGAATAAAGTGAAGGTTCTGGAGTGGCCATCTCAGTCTCCTGACCTCAATATCATTGAGCCACTCTGGGGAGATCTCAAACGTGTAGTCCATGCAAGACAGCTCAAGAGTTTCCAGGAACTGGAGGCTTTTTGCCAAGATAAATTGGCAGCTTTACCATCTGAGAAGATAAAGAGCCTCATCCAAAAATACCACAAAATACTTTAAGCTCTCATTGATGTTAAAGGGGGCAATACACGGTATTAAGAACTGGGGTATGTAAACTTTTGATCTGGGTCATTCCCATTGATCTTTGATCTGGGTCATTCCTAAACCTTGTGGACAGCCTTCCCAGAAGAGTTGAAGCTGTTATAGCTGCAAAGGGTGGGCCAACTCAATATTGAACCCTACGGAATAAGACTGGGATGCCATTAAAGTTCATGTGCGTGTAAAGACAGGTGTCCCTATACTTTTTACAATATAGTGTACTTCACCATTCATACATCGATCAGAGCTGGAGCCATGGCCAGTGACACATGCTGGACACTATGGAGCTTTTTTGTTCAGACCTGCAAAAACAGCATCTGGCAGAGGGAAGTCTTTCACCACAAATTTTCTATGTGGCTCTGAAATGTCATATTATTAAAGTGGTTGTCAACCTGTGACAACCACTACAGGTATGTCTAGAATAAGGCTTACGTGTAGGTGCACTGCATATCTCCCAAACCTGTATGGTTCAGGAGATGTGCAGTGTTTATGTATGCATGTCGGCACATGCACAGTGAAGAAGCAGTCTCTGTGCCGTTTCTCCACTGCGACTGTGCCATGACTGCCGGCTCCCGCGTGCATGCACGGGAGTGACGTCACGTGACTCCGGACAGTCACAGAGCCGGTGTCGCGGCCCCAGAAGGAAGAGGGGCAGAAGATGGACGCGGCCTGGAGTGGGGACATCGCTGGACACCGCAGGCTTCATTTCCAGGTAAGTGACACATAATGGGCTACTATACAATGCATAGTAGCTAGAGTTGAGCGAACCCGTGGATGTTCGGGTTCGGTGGGTTCGAACGTCAGAAAAAAGTCTGGGTTCAGTACCGAACTTGACCCGAACTTTACCCCGAACCCCATTGAATTCAATGGGGATCCAAACTTTTCGGGACAAAAATGACTGTAAAAGAGTCCTGGAAAGTGCTAGAGGGCTGCAAAATGATTTTAGAACAATAATCTGTCCCTTACAGCAACAGCAGGAACCTGACCCTATAGAACTAGGAGATGATTTTAGAACAATAATCTGTCCCTCTAAGCAGTAGACTCTACCTAGGCCAGTCAGATCTTTCTGTAATGCAGGATGAGATCTGCAATCTGTCCCTAAAAGCAGTAGTAGTAGTAATCTCTACCTATCTATCTATCTGCAATCTGTCCCTCACAGCACCGGCAGCATCCTCTCCCTACACTACCCAGAGAGCATGTGACATGCAGCACTAAGTGACTCCAGCTTATAAAGAGGCTGGGTCACATGATGCACTGGCCAATCACAGCCATGCCATTAGTAGGCTTCTTAGGGCAAACCAGTGAAACACATGTTGATTGGCTGCCCTGCAGCTATTCAACATGCGTGATCAAATACCCAAACCCAGTACTCGATCCTGAACTTTTTTTCAAAGGTCACGGACACCCCAAAGTTACAGTTCGGGTTCGCTCAGCTCTAATAGTAGCCCATTATGCTTCTAATTTACAGGGTTATATTGAGGAGGTAAACTCAATCTGGGTTTACTTCCTCTTTAAATATCGAGACCTGCAAGGGAAGCTGATGCTGGAAGATGCGAAAAAGGTGTTACAAATGTAACAAATGAATAAACCATGTCTATTAGGAACACGCAACATCCTCCAAGCCCAGCAGTCAGAGCAGACACCATGGCAGATTTTTCATGGAATACTTTAATTAGCCCACATACATTTTTCACTACCATAAAATGGCTAGCTAATTGTGTTTGGCCCCCCAGACCATATGATCACATGCTCAAAGGACCATTGGATGGCACGGAAAGACAAGTTGCCATTTGTAGTCCAAATCAAGACAGCAGTTTAGGACTAAACCACTACATCTCCATAGATTTTGTATTGTGGCCACAACATCTAAAGACTAGTAAACCACAAAATGTTATATTTTTGCTCTTGTGTTTAAACACAGTTTAAATTACTTTAATATTATTTGAGTTCTATGCTTTTATTTGTAGCTTTACTAGAGGAGGAAGTCGGATAATCAATGCAAGAAATATGGTGACATTTTGGGTGATTCTCAAGACATTCTCCCGGAAGTGAAATCATGCCAAAAGGCCCGTCAGATAACCTTTAGACATGTTCACATTAAACCGAGAGTGGTCCTCTCCCACTTGTTACACATAGAAGAGAATTGCACTTGGCATCATATGATGCTTTAGATTGTTACTTCCTCGGCGTCTGATAAGTAGACAGACAGAGAAAATAAATTTGTCAGTAGCTTGCTGTCTTAACAATACACAAATGTACATTGTCTTAGGACACATTGCTCAGACAAGCATAAAGCTCTGCGTGGTGAATTCACAAAGGGGTTTTCCTTTTATGTATTACTTAGCTACTTTCTACTCACTTTTTTGACAATCCGTGTTAGCTTGAGTCCCAGTGAAGAATCTCCAAAATTCCCTTAAGGGTCACTATTTAGGTCACTCAAATCACTGGAAGCTGTCTTCCTCTAGTTCTTTAACCACTTCAATACTATGCACTTAGAAGACTTTAATACCAGACCAATTTTCAGTTTTCAGTGCTGTTGCGTGTTGAATGACAATTGCGCGGTCATGCAACGCTGTACCCAAACAGATTTTTTTTCATTTTGTTCCCACAAATAGAGCTTTCTTTTGGTGGTATTTGATCACCCCTGCGGTTTTTATTTTTTGCGCTACAAATAAAAAAAATTCTCTATTTTTGTCACAAAACTTTGTAAATAAGTAAATTTTCTCCATCACTGGTGGGCACTGATGAGGCTACACTGACGGGCACTGATGTGGCAGTACTGATTGGCACTGATGAGGCGGCACTGATGAGGTGGCACTGATGATGAGGCACTTATATGCAGCAATGATGAGCACTGTTAGGCGGCACTGATAAGCAGCACTGATGGGTACTGACAGGTGGCACTGATATACAGCACTGACGGGCACTGATATGCAGCACTGACGGACACTGCTAAGCGGCACTGATGGGCACCCATAGACAGCACTGAATTGGCACTCATAGGCGGCACTGGGCACTGATAGGTGGCACTGATGGGCACTGATAGGTGGCAATGGTGGGCACTGATATGTGGCACTGGTATGCATTGATAGGGGCACTGGTAAGCACTGATAGGGGCACTGGTGGGCATATATACTGATAGGGGCTCATTCCCTGGTGGTCTAGGGTGGCAGCTGAAGGTGGCACTGAGTGCCATCCACATTGGGCACTATGTCTCTTACCTGATGGTCTAGGGGGGTCTCCTTGGTGGTCCAGATCAGCTCCCTGGTGGTCCTTGGTCAGCTCCCTGGTGGTCCTGGGTGGGCACATCCCTGGTGGTCCCTGGACAGGCTCCCTGGTGGTCTAGGGTGGCGATCTGAGGGAGGGCTGTGCTGATAAATCATCAGCACAAACCCTCCCTGTCAGGAGAGCAGCCGATCGGCTCTCCCTCATCAGGTCTGCAGACCTGAGTACAGGAAAGCCGATAAACGGCTTTCCTGTGTTACACTGTGACCAGCCGTGATTGGTCACGGCTGGTCACATGGTAAAGTGCTTCGGATGGAAGCACTTTAACAAGATCGGTATTTCGGGGGGTCAGACTGACCTCCCACACCACCAATCGCCGCGATGCGCGGCGGCTTGTTATCCTTGTTATCGCCGCGATGCGCAGCGGCTTGTTATCCTGAGGACGTCATATGACGTCCAGTCAGGATAACTAAGCCACTTCCCGGCCGTCATTCTGCATACGGCGGTCGGGGAGTGGTTAAAGAACTGACCCAGTCTGAACAAAAACTTTTCTATGGTTTGTAATGGCAGAGCTTTTTGGAAATTTAACTTATTAACAATTTGGTCTCATCTTCTTAAGGAGGGCTTATAAAAATCTAAACTAGACAGCAAGAGAGCATTACTGTCTGTGTCTGTCCTGCTTTAATATATACGGTATCTAAAGTCAAGACTATATACTAAATACAGTAGGGAATGGTTGAAAGCCCTATCAGGGGCTATATGTATTAAAGTGGTGATAATTCAACCTACTACCTGTGCTGTAGACCTAATGGGATGATTGTCACCATTGGAAGGCACTCCTACTATTCCAATGCTGGTGACAATTCAAAACTTGTAGGCATTCTTAACACCCAACACTCCATCCAAAACTAGAAAGAGAAGTTTGGGCTTTAGATCAGACATGTGCAATTTGTTTCGGTCCAAATATAAATTTGGACAAATTTTTGGTGTATACCAAACAAAATTAAACAAATTGTAACTATTTTTTTTACTAATTAATTTGAAGATTTGGATACATTCGAATCTCAGAATAACCAAACATTTGTCCGAATTTACATTAGGACCAAAATGAATTGCACATGTCCAGCGGCAGGCATCATGGGATTTATTTCAGGGGGCATTTATTTATTTATGTATTTGTTTTTTAATAATGGACTTGTCAACTGTGTCTTTCTTTACTTTTTACCCTTTTTTGGTGACTAAATAGGGGTATGTAGCCCATACTCATTCATATGGGGGAGGGGGCAGGATTTGGAGACCCCCTTGTTAAAGGGGGCTTTCAGATTCTAATAAGTCACCCCTGCACCCCTCACATCCACTGGGCCAGCGTTGTGGGGAAGAGGCCTTTTCCTGGCCTGCCGGGCTGCATGCTCGGGTATGGGTCTGGTATAGATTTTGGGGAGGACGCTATGCCATTTTTTATAAAAATTTTGGTGTGGGGTTTCACCTAAAATTAATACCAGACCTGGTATGGATTGGGGGGGCACACTTTTTCATTTCTGTATTTTTCATTTCCGGAATTCTTTTGTTTACATTTCACTGGTTGTTAAGGATGTGGCAGCTTCCCGGTCTGTTCCTTAACAACCAGCTATTCTTCACACAGACTTCAAATCGGTCAAAAACGTTTTGATGAATCTGAATTTGAATCGTTCCGCAAATTTGGAAAATTAATAAATGAAGCAAAACTAAAACAAACTAAACTAATTCTGAAATGAATCAATGAAACTAAATTAGTAACATAACGAATCTATCCGAAACTAAACTAAACAAATTTTTCCGTTCTGCATATGTCTACTTCAGATATGTCATTGGGGGCTACAGGGTAGGACTGGGAACATTTGAACTTATTGGTAAACACAATCAAAATAGTGTTTGCCATATCCACTCCTTACATCTCTACTTCTATTTCCTTTCCTGCTGACAACTGGATGAGTGAGCGTAATCTTCCAAGCAAGGGCACAGACAGCAATAAAAACACGAATGAGTTTCTGATTCTTCCCCACAGGTGGAGTTGTACTGTAATCTCATGAGTCTAACAGCAATCCCTAACAATCTGTAATAGTAGCATAACATAGCGATTTTCCCTTGAAGATTTTTTAAGTTCTTATGGTACAAATATCCCATGTCGCTTAAAACTACATTCAGGTGCTTAACCCTTCCTTCATAATGCAGTGAACCACAATGATGAGATGTGGATGAGCTGCCTGCTAATGATTTGGTTCATTGGTTAAAATGAAAATTCTCAATGAAGACCCATCAGTCTGAATGAGGCCTTAGACCAGCGGCCTCCAAAACTGCAGTTTGCAGGCCAGATGCAGCCCTTTGCTTGCCTTTATCCAACTCTTGGGACACTATTCTTCCCAATTATATAAATGATAGAACCTTGTTTCTTCCACTGTTACTCTCACTGACACCAAAGATAGGACACTTCCCTCCACTGATACCATTGACCGAACACTATTCCTCCCACTGACACCCACAATCGGGCCATATTCTTCCCACTAATAACAACTATGGAGCCCTATTCATTCCACTAATAGCACTGATGGGGCACTATTTATTCTTCTACTAACCACAGGTGTTATGTAATTTTTATACTCTCACTATATCTTCCACAGACCCCATCACTGGGGCATCATTCCTTCTACTGATATCAACATTAGGACATAATTCCACCCACTGATATAAACAATAGAACACTGTTACTCCCACTAACACCAAAGATAGGACACTTTCCTCCCACTGATACCAATGATGGGGCACTATTCCTCACACTAATACCAATGATGGTGCACTATTCTTCCAACTAATACCAAATATGGGGCACTATTCATCTCACAAGTACCAATGATGTGGCCCTATTCCTCACACTAATACCAATGGTGGGGCACTATTCCTATAACTGAAACCAATGATGGGGCATTATTCATCTCACAAATACCAATGATGTGGCACTATTCCTCACATTAATACCAATGATGGGGCACTATTCCTCACATTGATACCAATGATGGGGCACTATTCCTCTAGCTGACACCAATGATGGGGCACTATTTTTCCCACTAATACAAAATGATAGGGCACTATTCCTCCCACTAATACCAATGATGGGACAATATTCCTCTCACTAATACCAATGATGGGGCAATATTCCTCCCACTAATGCCAATGATGAGGCAATATTCCTCCCACTAATGCCAATGATGGGGCACTATTCCTCCCACTAAGGCCAATGATGGGGCACTATTCCTCCCACTAATAGCAATGATGAGGCAATATTCCTCCCACTAATACCAATGATGGGGCACTATTCCTCTCACTAATACAAATGATGGGGCACTATTTATCCTCCAACTGACCACAGGCATTATATAACTTTTTTACTTCCACTGATCATCAAGCAAGAGGCATTGTTTACTGCCACTGACACTGCAGCATTTTATACCTTTACTCATTGCAGTCTGACCCCCCCTAAAGTCTTAAGACCAGTAAACACCCCTTACCTGCAAAGGTCATTTTTAGCAGTGGCGGCTGGTGATTTTTAGTTTGGGGGGGTGGTCCACTGGCACTTACCCCATAAGGGCAGGGATCGGCGGGCACATCGAGCGGGGATCGGCGGGCACATCAGGCAGGGGATCAGGCTGCGGCTCCTCTGTCCTTGTCCCTTGTGAGATCACGGCGGTTTCCACCATGCAACTCCTTCCCTCCTCCTATAGGCGTTCAATAGGATCGCCTGTCCTTTCAGCCAATCGGGTGATGCCATAGCAATTCATGTACCCGGCATCCTGAAAGGGGCCATCACATGGATAGGGAGGGCGGCGGAGGTGCTGGGGGGGAAGGCGCCTGTGCGCCCACAATGCACGGGCCGCCCCTGATTTTTAGTAAAGGTGAACTAACCCTTTAAGTACCACAGAGGTACTTGTTTTGTCAGCCCAAAAAGAAAGCTAGGAGCTCATTTGAGTTCTGGCAAATCAATGGGTATTTTTCTATCACATGGGGACATATGCATGCATGGCAGTGATGTACAGTATCTCACAAAAGTGAGTACACCCCTCACATTTTTGTAAATATTTTATCCTATCTTTTCATGTGACAACACTGAAGAAATGACACTTTGCTACAATGTAAAGTAGTGAGTGTACAGCTTGTATAACAGTGTAAATTTGCTGTCCCTTCAAAATAACTCAACACACAGCCATGAATGTCTAAACCACTGGCAATAAAAGTGAGTACACCCTTAACTAAAAATGTCCAAATTGGGCCCAAAGTGTCAATATTTTGTGTGGCCACCATTATTTTCCAGCAATGCCTTAACCCTCTTGAGCATGGAGTTCACCAGAGCTTCACAGGCTGCCACTGGAGTCTTCTTCCACACCTCCATGATGACATTGTGGAAGCTGGAGGATGTTAGAGACCTTGTGCCCCTTCACCTTCCATTTGAGGATGCCCCACAGATGCTCAATATGGTTTAGGTCTGGAGACATGCCTGGCCAGTCCATCACTTTTACCCTCAGCTTCTTTAGCAAGGCAGTGGTTGTCTTAAAGGTGTATTTGGGATCGTTATCATGTTGGAATACTGCCCTGCGGCCCAGTCTCCGAAGGGAGGGGATTATGCTCTGCTTCAGTATGTCACAGTACATGTTGGCATTCATGGTTCCCTCAATGAACTGTAGCTCCCCAGTGCCGGCAGCACTCATGCAGTCCCAGACCATGGCACTCCCACCACCATGCTTGACTGTAGGCAAGACACACTTGTGTCCATTAAATTGTATGTGCTTCCACTGTGAAGCCTCTTATACAGAGTTGGGTCTGCAGTACACAGGGAGCCTTGTCGGGTCCTGCAGCTTACGCATGCACTTGCAAATGTGTGTAACCAATCCCCTGCCTTTTAAACGCTACTGTTAGACAGGTGAATTCGTTTGGTGACAGACTGATCGGTAAGTTTAGCTTGGAATTCTCTGTTTTTTGTCTCCAAGACACACTTGTCTTTGTACTCCTCATCTGGTTGCTACCACACACGCTTGACACCACCTGAACCAAATATGTTTATCTTGGTTCCAGTAATCCATGTACTTAGTCTGTTTGTCTTCAGAAAGCTGTTTGTGGGCTTTCTTGTACATCATCTACATCTTTAGAAGAGTCTGCCTTCTGGGATGACAGCCATGCAGACCAATTTGATGCAGTGTGGGGCGTATGGTCTGAGCACTGACAGGCTGACCCCCTCACCCCTTCAACCTCTGCAGCAATGCTGGCAGCACTTATACGTCTATTTCCCAAAGACAACCTCTGGATATGACCGTGAGAACGTGCACCCAACTTCTTTGGTTGACCATGGTGAGGCCTGTTCTGAGTGGAACCTGTCCTATAAACCGCTGTATGGTTTTGGCCACCGTGTTGCAGCTCAGTTTCAGGGTCTTGGCAATCTTCTTATAGCATAGGCCATCTTTATGTAGAGCAACAATTCTTTTTTTCAGATCCTCAGAGAGTTATTTTCCATGAGGTGCCATGTGAACTTCCAGTGACCAGTATGAGAGAGTGAGAACGATAACACCAAATTTAACACACCTGCTCCCCAGTCACACCTGAGAACTTGTAACACTAACGAGTCACATGACACCGGGGAGGGAAAATGGCCAACAGGGCCTAATTTGGACATTTTTACTTAGGGGTGTACTCACTTTTGTTGCCAGTGGTTTAGACATTAATGGCTGTGTGTTGAGTTATTTTGAGGGGACAGCAAATTTACACTGTTATACAAGCTGTACACTCACTACTTTACATTGTAGCAAAGTGTCATTTCTTCAGTGTTGCAACATGAAAAGATAGAATAAAATATTTACAAAAACGTGAGGGATGTACTGACTTTTGTGAGATACTGTACTTTTGTTTTTTTATTTGCCTTGCAACCACTTTACATTTTTTCCATTTTTGTTCTAAATTATAGTGTTTAGATAAGTAAGCCTTTTTTGACTTAAAAAAATGTGACATTTAAATGTAACATAATAAAAAAAAATGACATGCTTTATGCCAGAAACATAATTAGTTTCAAGGATACACTGAGGATTTACGATGATATTTAAGGCAGTGTTTTAAAAAAAACAAACTACTTACCTGCTCTGTGCAGTGGTTTTGCACAAAGCAGCCCCGATCCTCCTCTTCTGTGTTCCCCCGCTGGTGCTCCTGGCTCCTCCCTCCTGTGGCTTGCTATGGGGGCACCCAAGCAGGCTCATGTCTGAGCTGCTGCCAATGGCTTCTGCTGCTGCATCAGCCAATGCGGATGGAGAGACCAGGGAGAGCCGAGGCTCCAGTGCACAGCGCTGGAGGAAGATCAGGTTTAGGTAAGTATTGGGGGGGGGCTGCTGCATGAAGGTAAAAAACCTTGAACTTTTACAGTCAGTTTAATATCTTTACTTTGCAAACACAGATATCACTTTATAAAATTAAGGGTTGCATCATCACTGTGCATGGGCGTAAGCAGGGGGTGTGCCAGGTGTGCCTGGGCACACCCTAATCATTATTTGTGGTGGCAATTCCCTCTACTGTCTGGGCTTCCCCCTGTGTGGCCCCCCTGACCCATAGTGCTGCTGGCTTCCCTCCTCTCTTCTCCCCCTGGCCACTGCGGGGGATGTTTCAGGATGGAGAGTTGGGGGGGGCTAGTAAATATGTGTTCATTCATAATTGAAGCATAGCAAACTGTGTTTACTATGCTTACGTTTGTAAATGAACAAGAAGCTGCTCGCTCAGCACAGAGCACTTCCTATTCATTCACTGTCTGGTGCAGCCGACAATGCAGAGAAAGGCATATGTGTTTGAGCTTTCGGGTGCACACCCTAATGCAATAGGCTGCACACACCTATGGTGCTGTACATAGCCTGTGCAGACAGCGGAGCTGTGGGAGGGACCCAGCAGGCTCCACCCACAAGAGGCTGTCTGCAGAAAATGACAAGAGGGGGCGGAGACAAGACCAGTCACCCTTTACAAGTAGAGAGAGCAGCAGTGATCGGTCTTTATTACAGGAAGCTCTGCACAGAGGAAAACTGTCCCACTAGATTACTGCACAGATCTGGAAGAAATACACAAAGCACGCCAAAATTCAAGTAAGAATACACATGACTCTTGTATGTAGATAATATCTGCTTTAACATCTTATTATCATATGTACAGTATATATACACCGATCAGCCATAACATTATGAACACTGACAGGTAAAGTGAATAACATTAATTAACTTGCTACAATGGCACCTGAAAGCGGGTGGGATATTTTATGCAGCAAGTGAACATGTTCTCCCTGAAGCTATTTCTGATCTCCATGGGTCAGAAACTACCAAAACATGGTCCAAGGAAGTAAAACTAGTGAACCTGCAACAGGCTCATGGGTGGCCAAAGCTCACTGATGCATGTGGGAAGCAGTGGCGGCCCGTTGATATGGGGCATAGGGGTGCTACCCCCCTAATCCATGCGCCCGACCCCTAATTTACATGCAGGGCACCGGACAAATGGATTCCAATGGGGTTTTATTTTTGCTTTGAAGCACATGATTAGAGCCAGAGGCTCTAATTGGCTTAAAAAAGGGTGGGCACAGGGCGCAAAGTACTGCGCCCCGAGCCCACCCACTTGTGTGACAATAGCAAATTAATATTTGCTATTGTCTTACTGATTCTCCTCCTGGCCAATCAGGAAGCAGGTCCTGAGACCTGATTGGGCAAGAGGAGAAGCACGGGCTTCCATTCTCCTTCCTCCCATGTCATCCAGGCGCGCACTTCATCCAGACGCTACTGACACTTCAGCTTGGCTCAGCTCCCCTCATCTCCGGTCCTGCTTCCCCTGGGGTAAGTGCAGGGCTAGTGGGGCAATGGAAGAATGAGTGAGTGACTGACAGGGGGGGTTTGGTGGGGGACCGACCGACCGGGGGGGGTGGTGGGTGATTTGTTTGCTACCCCCCTCCCCAAAAGCCACCACTGGTGGGGGAAGTGAAGGCTGGCCTGAGTAGTCTGATCCAATAGAAAACTTACTGTAGCTCAAATTGCTGAAAAAGTCAATGCTGGTTCTGATAGAAGAGTATCAGAACACACAGTCAGGGTCACTGATAAGGCAGTACAGCCGACCATCCTCAACTGGGCCCCATCAGTTCAAAATTGGGGCTCGGGCGCCTGCCGAGCAGGAAGACTGGCTGTACTGACTTATTGCTGACCCTTATGACTCTTTTGGATACCCCTACAGTACTGCCAGCTTTAACTTCTCCTTCTCCCTCTGCGCTGCAGGGGATCAGTTCTTGGATCTGCATACTTTTCCACCTGCTGTCTGGCCCCATTGTGTGCCCCCCCGCAGCACCTCCGGCCTTCCTCCTCTCCTCTCCCGGCGGCTGCTGCAGGTACACTGGAGGATCTGTATCAGGATGAAGAGCAGGGAGGGGACCAGTGAATATGCCACATTTACTGGCCCTTTCCTTTCCTGAATGAATACAGTAAGCAATCAATACTAATCATTCACTGTGTCTATTCATCACTGAAGCACAGTAAACTGTGCTTACTATGCTTCAGTTTGTGAATGAACAGAAAGCCTCTCAGCTTCCCTGATATTTCAGCAAAGGTCCCCCAACAGGGCAGTTAATAAAATATTATTTTTTAAAAAATGTAAATATTTTTGTGAAAATATCACTTGATATTTTTGGAGGGGGGGGGGGGGGTATTAGCTAGACTGTACAGGACCCTATGATTTCTAACAGCAGCTCTGCACAGCATTGTAGTTTGTTGTGTTTGGTGCCCATGCTGACCTGTGTCAGGCATGTGAGCATCAGAACTGGACCATGACGATATGGAAGAAGGTGGTCTGGTCTGCTGAATTTGAATGGTTTGAGGAACACAGCAAGTTCAAAGTGTTGATTAGGCCTCCAAATTCTCCACATCACAATCCAATCAAGCATCTGTGGGATGTGCTTGAAACATAAGAAAATAAGTCCAATCCATGGAGGCCCTACCTTGCAACTTAAGCCTCGTACACATGGTTCGACGATCGTATACAACAGGGTGTACGAACGACCGTTGTATGCTAATCCGACCGTTAGTATGCGCGATTAGAAGAGCCAACGTACAACAGGAGTTGTATGAGCAAACTAGAAAACTTTGGTAGTACCAACAAGCGTTCGTACGACCGTTGTATTGTGTGTACAGAGAAGTTGGTCCAACAAGTTGCACTGTGCAAAACATGCATGCTCAGAAGTCAGGAATGGCCAGACACTAATTACATGCACCTGGACTTTCTCTTTATAAGTTCATAAAACGTCACTACATTCCACGGCGGACGTGCTGGCTGCATTATTACTCACGCAGGCACAGCAATCCGCCGGGACTTCCGTCCGAGCACACTGTCAGCATGCTCTCTGTAAGCGCTGCCTCTGTATACTCTCAGCCCGCTTTCCGCATGCTGATCTCTGCTACACTGTCAGCCTGCCTATTAGATGGGGCAAGTGAGGGACTTGTTCCAACTTCGGGGGGGGGGGGGCTGGTGACTGTGTACCCTACCTGGGGCTCTGTATACTGCTACCTGGGAACCTGTATACTGCTACCTGGAGCTCTGTATACTACTACCTGGGGCTCTGTATACTGCTACCTGGAGCTCTGTATACTACTACCTGGGGCTCTGTATACTGCTACCTGGGGCTCTGTATACTACTACCTGGGGCTCTGTATACTGCTACCTGGGGCTCTGTATACTGCTACCTGGGGCTCTGTATACTACTACCTGGGGCTCTGTATACTGCTACCTGGGGCTCTGTATACTACTATCTGGGGCTCTGTATACTACTACCTGGGGCTCTGTATACTGCTACCTGGGACCCTGTATACTGATACCTGGGGCTCTGTATACTGCTACCTGGGACCCTGTATACTGCTACCTGGGGCTCTGTATACTGCTACCTGGGACCCTGTATACTGCTACCTGGGGCTCTGTATACTGCTACCTGGGGCTCTGTATACTGCTACATGGGGCTCTGTATACTGCTACCTGGGGCTCTGTATACTCCTATCTGGTGACTGTATATCCTATCTGGGATCTTGTATACTGATATATGGTGACCCAGTATACTGCTATATGGTGACTGTATACTCCTATCTGGTGATGTTGTATACCACTATCTAGTGATACTGGGCTGTATACTCCTGACACAAGGGGTGGAAACTATAAGGGGTGGGGCTTATGAGAATTGGGAGGGGTCAAAAAGGAAGGACGGGGTCTGGCGCCCCCCCATCCTAAAATTTCACCAGCCGCCACTGTTTAAACTGAAATAAGAGAAATCCTGTGTGATTTTTTTTATTTTTACCTGCTGTTCACATTATAATTAGTAGACAGGTTTTATAAGTATGCAATGCAGCTCCACGTCTAGTAATCCTCGTTTAGAAACCAATTTACATTCCAGGTTAAAGGTCCTTTAAATGAAACGGTCGCTTTGCTGTAACAAGCGCTGTGTAAGTGCAGCCGTTCAGCTCAAGTCGGTCTATTTAATCCGGGACGTTGTTGGGCAGTGTTACTAAGTTTGTGTTGCACATACAGCTTCATCTTGTTCCCATCTCAAGCTACAGCCGCTTTATGAACGCACCACCTAGGGATTTCCCCATAAGCATCCTTTCACACTTTACTGAATCCATCCATGTGTGAAATTGGGATATTAAGGTTGAAGTGTTCAGAGTTTCACATTTTTTTGCCTGCTAGGAATTCTTAAACCTGTTTTTTTGCAGAGACGAATGTAGGTGACAGCCACAAGTTATAGGGCTGCAACGCAGAACATGACAG
The DNA here is from genome assembly GCA_018402905.1 of Glandirana rugosa. NCBI lineage: Eukaryota > Metazoa > Chordata > Amphibia > Anura > Ranidae > Glandirana > Glandirana rugosa. Next base: position 196,159 of record BLSH010372459.1, on the reverse strand, counting down.
TTCCAGGTGATGAGCGTTTCGGGATTTTGGTTTTTGTGCGCTGCAGAAGCAACTGCGGTGACACAATGTACTGCATTTTCACTTTTACTAAACCTCAACACTTGCAGCATCCCCTTTCAATCTTATATTGTAACAATCAACCTTTTTTCAGTAACCACAGAGTCCCACCATCACATCAGAGTCCCACCATCACATCAGAGCCCTACCATTACATCAGAGCCCTACCATCACATCAGAGTCCCACCATCACATCAGAGTCCCACCATCACATCAGAGTCCCACCATCACATCAGAGCCCTACCATTACATCATAGCCCTACCATCACATCAGAGTCCTACCATCACATCAGAGTCCCACCATCACATCAGAGTCCTACCATCACATCAGAGTCCCACCATCACATCAGAGCCCTACCATTACATCATAGCCCTACCATCACATCATAGCCCTACCATCACATCAGAGTCCCACCATCACATCAGAGTCCCACCATCACATCAGAGTCCCACCATCACATCAGAGTCCCAGCATCAAATCAGAGTCCCACCATCACATCAGAGTCCCACCATCACATCAGAGCCCTACCATCACATCAGAGTCCCAGCATCACATCAGAGCCCTACCATCACATCAGAGTCCTACCATCAGATCAGAGTCCTACCATCACATCAGAGCCCTACCATCACATCAGAGCCCTACCAAGTCGGTCTATTTAATCCGGGACGTTGTTGGGCAGTGTTACTAAGTTTGTGTTGCACATACAGCTTCATCTTGTTCCCATCTCAAGCTACAGCCGCTTTATGAACGCACCACCTAGGGATTTCCCCATAAGCATCCTTTCACACTTTACTGAATCCATCCATGTGTGAAATTGGGATATTAAGGTTGAAGTGTTCAGAGTTTCACATTTTTTTGCCTGCTAGGAATTCTTAAACCTGTTTTTTTGCAGAGACGAATGTAGGTGACAGCCACAAGTTATAGGGCTGCAACGCAGAACATGACAGTTCCATGTGATGAGCGTTTCGGGATTTTGGTTTTTGTGCGCTGCAGAAGCAACTGCGGTGACACAATGTACTGCATTTTCACTTTTACTAAACCTCAACACTTGCAGCATCCCCTTTCAATCTTATATTGTAACAATCAACCTTTTTTCAGTAACCACAGAGTCCCACCATCACATCAGAGTCCCACCATCACATCAGAGCCCTACCATTACATCAGAGCCCTACCATCACATCAGAGTCCCACCATTACATCAGAGTCCCACGATCACATCAGAGTCCCACCATCACATCAGAGTCCCACCATCACATCAGAGTCCCACCATTACATCAGAGTCCCACCATCACATCAGAGTCCCACCATCACATCAGAGTCCTACCATCACATCAGAGTCCCAGCATCACATCAGAGTCCCACCATCACATCAGAGCCCTACCATCACATCAGAGTCCCACCATCACATCAGAGTCCCACCATCACATCAGAGCCCTACCATTACATCATAGCCCTACCATCACATCAGAGTCCCACCATCACATCAGAGTCCCACCATCACATCAGAGTCCTACCATCACATCAGAGTCCCACCATCACATCAGAGTCCTACCATCACATCAGAGTCCCACCATCACATCAGAGCCCTACCATTACATCATAGCCCTACCATCACATCAGAGTCCCACCATTACATCAGAGCCCTACCATCACATCAGAGTCCCACCATCACATCAGAGTCCCACCATCACATCAGAGTCCCAGCATCAAATCAGAGTCCCACCATCACATCAGAGTCCCACCATCACATCAGAGCCCTACCATCACATCAGAGTCCCAGCATCACATCAGAGCCCTACCATCACATCAGAGCCCTACCACCACATCAGAGTCCTACCATCACATCAGAGTCCTACCATCACATCAGAGCCCTACCATCACATCAGAGTCCTACCATCACATCAGAGTCCTACCATCACATCAGAGTCCCACCATCACATCAGAGCCCTACCATCACATCAGAGTCCCAGCATCACATCAGAGCCCTACCATCACATCAGAGTCCTACCATCACATCAGAGCCCTACCATCACATCAGAGCCCTACCATCACATCAGAGCCCTACCATCACATCAGAGTCCTACCATCACATCAGAGCCCTACCATCACATCAGAGCCCTACCATCACATCAGAGTCCCGCCATCACATCAGAGTCCTACCATCACATCAGAGCCCTACCATCACATCAGGGCCCTACTATTACATCAGAGCCCTACCATCACATCAGAGCCCTACCATCACATCAGAGTTCTACCATCACATCAGAGTCCTACCATTACATCAGAGCCCTACCATCACATCAGAGTCCCGCCATCACATCAGAGTCCTGCCATCACATCAGAGCCCTACCATCACATCAGAGCCCTACCATCACATCAGAGTTCTACCATCACATCAGAGTCCTACCATCACATCAGAGCCCTACCATCACATCAGAGCCCTACCATCACATCAGAGTCCCGCCATCACATCAGAGTCCTACCATCACATCAGAGTCCTACCATCACATCATAGCCCTACCATCACATCAGAGTCCTACCATCACATCAGAGCCCTACCATCACATCAGAGTCCTACCATTACATCAGAGTCCCACCCTCACATCAGAGTCCTACCATCACATCAGAGTCCCAGCATCACATCAGAGTTCTACCATCACATCAGAGCCCTACCATCACATCAGAGTCCTACCATTACATCAGAGTCCTACCATCACAGAGCCCCCAGTCACCCCCCCCCCCAAATCACTCAGTTCCCTGTATACATCAGAGCCCTACCTTTTGGCTCCAGCAACATGTCAATTAGCAGGAGGTGGAGGAGGTTTGAAAGCGGCAGACTTACTTCTGAATGCTAGGGATGGCCCTCCATGCCTTGGATCAAAGTCATGCATTGCCATGGTGCGAAGATCCAGCTGCCATCACTATAGCAACGCATTACACCTTGCGCCCTAGCCCTAGTGCACCATTGGTTGTTATGGTGCTGATGGCCAGCCACTCCACACCATGGTAACTCATGACACTGATACAGGGCTAACTGGGCTATGCGCTTGTGACACTCCGGGGAAACACAAGCGGCACCCTGGCTGAGAAACAATGTTTCTATATTTTGTGACAAATCAGTAACGTACTTGTAAAGTTACTGAAAGGTCCTCTTTTTATTGTATAAATCTTTTTTATTAATTTCTTTTTAAACAAACCGACAAGACAAAAACAAAACACACATTGGACTAGAATGTTGATACAGATTCAAGATCCAATCACCTTGCTTAACAACCATCAATTCAAAATAACAAAAAAAAAAGAGAAAGGAATAAATAACAAAAAAATGTTTTGACTAAAGTGAATTCTTAGTCATTCCCCTTATCATTGGAAGATTGCTGTTAACCAATTGTTTCCAGTATAAAAGTGTAGGAGAAGAGGGTTTCTTCCAATGTAAAGTGATAGCTTTCCTTGCATAAAATAATATGGTATTAACAAACACCCGCTCTGACTCGGTAGGAAGAATAGCCTCCACTAGACCCTGCAAACATACAGACATTGAGAGCAGAAGAGGGACGGAAGTAATAGAATTAAACTGATCCACCACTTCCACCCAAAAAGTAGCTGTATATGGACAGGACCAGAAGATGTATGGGAAATCCCCCTGAGCCGCACCACACTGCCAGCACTTGGAAGAGCACACAGGATTTATCTTATGAAGTCTACATGGCGTAAGATATGCTCTATCCCCTCTGAGTGATGGCATTACGCTATCTGTCAAGAGCTGAATCAATCCCTGAGGGGTGTCAATTCAGGAGCTGGGGAGTCATATTCATGAACACCAACCTGATGTCTATGGAGTCCCATAGTGGCCATTGTTTGCTACGCCTTTATCCAGATTGATTCTGGTAAGAGTATCCATTTGGTTTTGGTGGTGGATAACACTGCATGCGGGTGGAAGTCACCTTTATTTGGCCCTGCCATGAACTGTGTTGTGTAATCTCAAAGAGGAAGAATTAATACAAAGGCAGTTGTTGATCTTGGACACTTTATATGCACTTTAAAAGCACTGTGTATGCACTTTATTAATCCATGTGAAGAAGAAGGATTAGTACATATAATACTAGAACGTTGGACACTTTGTTGCACTTTATTGTTTAATCAAGTTAATTTTATTACATATCATATTTCTATGTTGTAATCACTGTTTTAAATGTCAACTATTTGAGGTGTCAAAACCATCAGGTATTTAACCACTTCCCGACCGCGTGCCGTGTTTTCACGGCGGCAGTCGGGTTGCTGTACGCGAATTGCCGTAAAAAGGCGTCGATCTGCGAACAGCCGCCAGGGGGCGTGCGCACGCCGATGTCCGCTGGTGAGCCGCGATGAGCGGCCACAGGCGAAGAACGGGGAACCACCGATGTAAACACGCCGGTTCCCCATTCTGACAGTGCAGGCATGGGAGATCTACTGATTTCTGTCACTGGGATCAGTTAGATCTCTCATGCCCATGGTAGCCCAACCCCCCCACAGTAAGAACACACCCAGGGAACTCAGTTAACCCCTAGCTCTCCCCCCCCAGGTTAACCCCTTCACTGCCAATGACATTTATACAGTAATCAGTGGACATTTAAATTTCTGGTCACTGAATAAATGTCATTGGTCCCAAAAAAGTGTCAAAAATGTCCGACATGTCCGCTGCAATATCGCAGTACCGCTAAAAATTGCAGATCGCCGCCTTTACTAATAAAAAAAAAAATAAAAACCCCACAAATGAATTCTCATCATCCATAGAAGCAGCCACTTTTGCGCAAACCAATCAATAAACGCAGATTGCGATTTTGTTTTATCACTAATATGAGGAAGAATATAAATCGGCCAAAACTGGTGAAAAAAATGTTTTTTTATATTTTTTTTTTGGATTTGAATTGTAGCAAAAAGTAAGAAATTATTTTTTTTTTGCAAAATGGTCGCTCTTCTTTTGTTTATAGCGGCGATCAGAAATGACGCAGAGGTGATCAAATACCACCAAAAGTGATCTCTATTTGTGTGGAAAAAAGGACGCAAATTTTGTTTGGGTACAACGTCGCACGACCGCGCAATTGTCAGTTAAAGTGGGAAAACCTTCCGGTTGGTAAGTGGTTAATTTACAGCGCTGCGCTTTATTTTTATTCATCTTATAAATACCATTGGTAAGACTGTTCTGTGGAGCACCTCCCACAGAAAGGACCACTCAAGGGTGTCAATAATCTTCTCTATGTCTAGAGAGGCAACAACCCCAGATCCTATATTAATATGTGAGGTATAAATATTAGTATATGATCTTTGCAAATTGACGTCCGTAGCCCTACCAGCCATAAACCCTGTTTGAAAGGTCCTTTTTAACTATGTCTTTCATAAGAGTATTTGAAAATGAACCTGTATTCATGGAGAAAAGCTACTGGTTTATGTACTGCATATAATTTGTAAAACCCATCGAAAACCCAAAAGCAAAAATGTATTATATTGCAGCTTACCAATTCTTAGAAGTGGCAGTTGCATTCGTTTTCTTTTCCCATTGATTTTCACCTGGTGATCTGACCAGTAAGTCTTTTATTTTTCAACGTCCTTTAACAGACCAAGCTGTCCAGCAAAAGTGTCAGTTGGAGGGTTGACACAAACCATTTAAAGTGGAACTTTTAAGTCCTGCTAGATCACTTTATGCTGGCCCCTTTGCAGGTATGTAAAACATTAAAAATAACACAGCATTTCCTTCATAAATTCCAATGCAGAAATCAGTCATTGGCTTGTTTTTGATGTCTTCTTAGGGGTTAATAACTTGGATGGGAAAGGGAATTATGGGATGCCCAACTTGAAAATGTCCACAACTATGAACAAAGGGACACTTCCTCCCTATTTACAAAAAGTTCTCTTCTTCCTTCCACCTGCACAAACTAGGTTTTCACAGCACAGCACCTTCCTGTAGGAACTAGCTAAATGTTACTAGTTCAGCAAAAACCCATTATAGCCAGGAACTCTCAGTCCCTTGACAAAGTAGTGCAATGTGAGTGAACAGCATGACATTCCTCCTTTTGCTTTCCTGTGGCCACTGATCCCAGCTCCACTTGCTTGCAGCAAATTCTAGCTCACCTGGCTGCTGCCACCAGCAGGGCCGCTGATAAGGGGGTACAGGTGGCCCTCCCGTACTGGGCCCAGGCAGCAGAGGGGCCCGGCAGTGAGACTACATTAGGGATGCTGATAATCCCCTTTAATAGAGGATCGTCCCATCCTGCTAGCCCGCCCACATAGTACATGCCAAGACTCCCAAGTGATGTCAGGACTCAGGAGGGAGGGATTTATGAGGAAACTAGAGATACTCATTGGCTGAGGAGGCAGCAGGAGGCGGTACCGCCTTTACAGCCAATGGGTGCACAGAGAGGCCTTTCCAAAACATTCATTAAAAATTTTGTCCGCGGTCTTAATGACTTGTGCAGGCACTGGATGGAGAGGTTTTCAATGGAGCTCCTGGGCAAGCTGTAATGATTGAGGTGAGGAAGAGATTTGTCCAGGTAATAATAAAGGCAAGCTGGGGAGCTGCTAGAAGTGCCTGCATGCCTGGCGGGATGCTGGGGATGCCCGTGCAGTGACAGCTCAGCCCAGTAAAAGAAAATCTGGCAGCAAAGGAAGACTTCTACCACAAGCTTCCTCTGCTTGGGCTCTGCAATAGATGATGTTGTCAGTCAGAGCCTGGCAGAGGAAATTTTCATTTGTGAGATTTCTGAGGTATCACTGCACTGGCATCCCCGGCATCCCTTCACATGACAAAAAAAAAGCAGACAAGAAAAGTGAGAGGGGGATGATTCTTCTGCAGGATTCTATGTGGATCATGCAGACAGGTAAGGCGCACCAGTGCCCCCTCCTGCACTGACTGGCAGTGGCCGCAAACTGCCCCCAGGCTCTCCCCTCTAAGCATCAGGACCCTCCATCTCCCCTAATTGAGCACCAGTGCTCAATTTTGTCCTCCTTGAAGACAAAACTGCAATCTTATAGGTAGGTGTGCTGGGTCAGGGGCGGGGCTCAGGGCCCCATCAGGTAGGCTGTAGGGGGCCCCAGGATTTCTAACAGCGGCCCTGGCCACCAGCAACGCCTGGCTGATCTTCTTTCCAGTCTTGCTGACTGACTTTCTGCCCCAGTCCTGCTCAACTGGCTCACACACATGAAGCCCTCCCAGGGCAAGGTTAGATGAAGACTTGGCACTATGCGCTCTTCAAGAGTCCTACTGCAGATGGCAGTCTCTCCCCTTGACTGTCCCTGCACCGTGCTGATCTACTCACGGTCTCTCATGAATCCTTCCACTGCCTCCCATGTGTTAGGACCCTTCCAGGCCAGCTTTCCTGAGCACTGGCCCTGAGGCAACACCCCCGGGAAGGGGTTCCTCAGGGGCCAGCCTCTCCTCGGCACTGCTTCTACATCTGAATGGCCCATGTCTGTTTATGGGGTTGTCTCAGCTCCATGCCAGGCCCACCTCTGGGGATTAGCTGAGGCCCCATAAATATTCATGGCAGCTCCTACTAACCACTGCCCTCTAGTTCTAGAAGGTTCTCAAACCTTCGAGCCGCCAGGGGGAGATACCAGAGAGCTGTCAGAATGAGACATCCAGCCTTGGCCTTTAGTAACCTTGACCCAATTCAAAGACCTGAATATGGCCAGAATATGCTTTTTTCTACTCTTAACACTAGATGGTGCTACAAAGTTCCTCTTTAACCACTTAACATGAATCGCCGTTTATAAACGGTGGCAGCTTTAAGTGGATGCATCGGGGTATAGCCTGCAGCTAAAGGCTATACCCCAGTACAGTCTTTTAGAGTGGGCCAATGGCTATCCGGCGATAATGGCCATTCTGGTTCAGGAGCTGCTCGGCCGCTATCCCGGGCCGTGGGAGGGGACATCCCGCCTTCCGCTGCTCTTCTCCGGCCTCTCGTCACCCCAGGAGACCGGAGCTCCGATCCGGCACATCTGCCGGCTTAGAGGAGACCTGAAGGAAGCCGGAAACGGCTCCAATCGGGTCTCCTTCATCAAATTCCGGTTTACTCCACTTAACGACGCCGGTTTTTAAAAAAAATGACAGTATTCAGAATCGCCGTTTTTGGCGATCTGAACACTGTGAAGTGTAAAGGAGGGATTGGGGGTCTTTCAGACCCTCGATCCCTCCATAAAGTGTACCTGTCACCACTTATTACTATCACAAGGGATGTTTACATTCCTCGTGATAACAATAAAAGTGATCAGAATTTTTTTTAAAAGGAATATTGCTAAAAACAAATAAATAAAATAAAAATAAAAAAAATTTAAATCGCCACCGTCCCTGCGAGCTCGTGTAGCAAAGAAAACGCATATATAAGTTGTGCCCGCATATGAAAACGGTGTTCAAACCACACGTGTGAGGTATCGCTGCGATTGTCAGAGTGTGAGCAATAATTCTAGCAAAAGACCTCCTCTGTAACTCTAACCTGGTAACCGTTAAAAATGTTTAAAACGTCACCTATGGAGATTTTTAAGTACCGGAGTTTGTCGCCATTCCGCGAGTGTGCGCAATTTTCAACCATAACATGTTTGGTATCAGTTTACTCGGCGTAACATCCTCTTTCACAACATAGAAAAAAATTGGGCTAACTTTACTGTCGTCTTATTTTTTAACTCAAAAAAGTGAAATTTTGTAAAAAAAAAAAATCGCGCTTGAAAGACCGCTGCGCTAATACGGAGTGACAAAAAGTATTGCAACAGTCGCCATTTTATTCTCTAGGATGTATGACAAAAAACAATATATAATGTTTGGGGGTTCTAAGTAATTTTCTAGGAAAAAAAAACAAAAACTGATTTTAACTTGTAAACAACAAGTGTAAAAAAGGGCTCCGGGGCTGAAGTGGTTAATAATGACAAGGGTGCTTACAATGATCAGCTTTTATTATTTTGTCTAAAACTTTTATCCCAAACAAAAAAAAAAATCTGTTGCTGGAGTTGCTAGTGTTAGCTAGAATTTGGCTTTAATTTGTTAGTCAAGTCCATCTAAATCTGCAAGTGCATCTACCACTGCCCTCTCCCCTGATGACAACGCTACTGTCCAAAGGTGGCTCTGTTGCTCCTCCAGGGGAGCAAAAGACACCGTAAGGCTCAATTCACACTAGTGCGATTTTTGATGCATTTTGTAGCTTGCAGAAATGCAGGGAATTTTTGTAACATGAGTTCCTATGGAACATGTTCACATCAATGCATTTTTGTGCCTCTGCGTTTTTGGAAAGGGTTGGGGACTTATTTTCCTGCAAAAAGCAGTGTTTTGCATGTAATAGACTTCAATGGGCATGCAAGAAAAATGCAAGTGCTGCGTTTTTGATGCGTTTTACCATTATTTTGCCGCAATTTGCGTTTTGCGTTTTAAATCTGCCTAGCAACAACATTTTCCATTTTCTATTTTATAAATAAAAACTAAAATAAATGCAAAATGCAAATTGTGACAAAATTTGCGGTAAAAACGCAAAAAAATCAGAAAGCACAGCAAAAAGCTGTGTAAAAATGCTGAAAAGCAAAATGCATTCGTGTGAATCGAGCCTAAGACAGGAAGTGTTTTAATGGCTGGATCATCAGGTGAAAATAAATGTAAAAAAAGACAAAGAAAATAATGCAGCCACCACATCTAAGGATTGATAAGCAATATATTACATGTTTAATTTTGGGCTTACATGCACTTTAACCACTTGCCGACCGCCCGCTGCAGCATGACGGTGGCAAAGTGGCACGTTATTGCAAACCGCCACTCACTGTGTCTGGGGGGGGGGCGGCCAGGGAGTGGGTAGGGCGGACTCGATCGCCACCGGCTACCCATGATGGCCCCCCGCAGTGAAGAACGGAGGTATTTATGTATGTAAGCACGGATCTCCGCTCTGACAGAGGGGAAGGGCGGTGATCACATGCTTCCTGTATATGGAAGCCGTGATCACTCCCCTCCCCCTGCCAGCCCAGCCCCCATACAGTTAGAACACGCCTAGGGAACACATTTAACCCTGAGAGCGCCCCCTCCAGGTTAACCCCTTCACTGCCAATGGCATTTACACAGTAATCAGTGTATTTTTATAGCACTGATCGCTGTATAAATGCCAATGGTCCCAAAAAAGTGTCAAAATGGTCTGACATGTTCGCTGCAATATCGCAGTACCGCTAAAAATCGCAGATCACCGCCATTACTAGTAAAAAAATAAATAAATAAAAACCCCAGAAATGAATTCTCATTATCCGTAAACGCGGCAACAATAAGCGCCGATTGCGATTTTTTTTAACCAAAAATATGAGTAAGAATATAAATCGGCCAAAACCGATGAAAAAAAAATGTTTTTTTATATATATATATTTTTTTTTTTTTTGGATTTGTGTTTTAGCAAAAAGTAAGAAAAACATTTTTTTTTGCAAAATTGTCGCTCTTTTTTTATTTATAGCGGCGATCAGAAATGACGCAGAGGGGATCAAATACCACCAAAAGAAAGCTCTATTTGTGGGGAAAAAAGAACGCAAATTTTGTTTGGGTACAACGTCGCACGACCGCACAATTGTCAGTTAAAGCGATGCAGTGCCAAATCGCAAAAAGTGCTCTGGTCCTAAAGTGTGAAATCCTTCCGGGGCTGAAGTGGTTAAGTATGTGCGGCTATAAGGAAGGGGGATCATAAAATTGCAGACAAAAGCAGCAGCATTTAAAATCTTTGTGTAAAACGTGTGGATAAAGCCTTTGCAAGGTCCAATTAAGCCAATACAATTTCTTAGGTCACTGTCCTTTTGAGAAGCGCAGAAGCTGTTGTTTTTAGCAGAACGTGTGCGGCTTGAGATGCTATTCAGTCTAACCTAAAATGTTCCTTTTTCTTCATATGTCAAAAGATATGTGTGTTTTATACATCCGGGGATAGTAAAAAGCAATGTTTTCCCCTTTCCTTTTCTGCAGAACCACTTTTCAAAGGCCTCAGTCAATACAGGAGTAATTGCTTTGACAGTTGCCCCATTATAAATATATTCTAGCTGTCTTTACTGGTTAGGAGACACTTTCTTCCTGGCCTGCCTGGCAGGCAGCTGGTTATTCTTCACCGAGGAGAGGGCTCAGAACAGCGGCAGATCAAGCTTGTAATTAGGCCACCCAATCCAGCTGATAGAGAAGGCATTACAATTTGCAAGAAAATCTCAATAAAAATGTCTTTTGCCGTCCCATATGGCATAAACTAGACCAATAAAATACGCACATAAACAGTGTACAGCAAGTGTATTACAGATCCCTTATTAGTCCAAACAGCCATGTAAATAATTGATCACACAATTTAATTTTATTCTATTAACCACTTCAGCCCCGGAAGGATTTCCAGCTTTAGGACCGGAGCCCTTTTTGCGATTCGGCGCTGCGTCGCTTTAACTGAAAACTGCGCGGTCATGCGACGTTGTACGTTAATAAATGTACCGACAAACCTGATTATTCCCTAGACATTATGTGAACGACATGTGACAAATACACGCATAAAATAACCAGATCAAATACGGTATACCCTGCCGTTTTCTGTAAAAATAACTCTAAAAGAACGTTTAACATTACGGAAGAGATAGTCGACCTAACCCACCGGATTAATGTTCGAACTAGACGGCGACAAGACTCGGGAGAGGAGCCACTTCTTATTGGTCGACGGACGGTCCGTCCGGTCCTTCTTTCACAGAGGATTGGTCATTTCTGTCGATCTTATATAAATATTACCCCGT
>BLSH010372459.1:173924-184352 GCA_018402905.1 Glandirana rugosa | reverse complement strand
TAACCTGCAGGGGGCGCGCTAAGGGTTAACTATGTTCCCTGGGCGTGTTCTAACTGTATGGGGGATGCCCTAACAGGGGAAGGGAAGTTATCACAGCCTTCACGTAAAGGAAGGCTGTGATCACAGCCCTTCCCCCTCACACAGAGCGGAGGTCCGTGTTTACATACACGGACCTCCGCTCACTCGCTCCGGGGGGGCCATCGCGGGTAGCCGGCGGCAATCGAAGCCGCCGCACCCGCTCCCTGGCCCTCCCCGAACACAGTGAGCGCGCGGGCGCGCCTCCGGCGGCGCGCGCGCGCTCACAGTGCGCGTTATCGCAGCCGCCGTCGTATGACGGCGATTTGCGATAACGAACCACCTTGTCGCCGTCAACCTGCGGTTGGCGGTCGGCAAGTGGTTAATATATAATAAATTGCATCGATAAAATAAACATAGAAAAACAAGACTCATGTTGACCTGTTGCCACCAAGCCCAAATCTAGGCTGGTGCTGGAGTTGTCTGTGCCCTCCCAGATTTTAATTGCGCCCCCCCCCTCCAGATCTCTAAAGCCTCGTACACAGGGTGCGACGGTCGTAAGTCCGAATGGGCAAAATCGTATGTTGGCTGCTGTATCTCGCATACTGACATGCACTAAGCGGTCGTACGACCAAGCCGAACGCAGTGACGTGCTAAGAGCGTATAAAGAGGAAGTTCAGGTGAATGTGATTTGTGAATTAGGAAAGTAGGTTTCCCAGAATGGACACGTCCGGGGGTCCCTGACTTCTGAGCATGTGTGTTTTGCACGTACAACTTGTTGGACCAACTTCTCTGTACACACAATGCAACGGTCATACAATCGCTTTTCTAGTTTGTGCATCAAACCTCTGTTGTACGACTGTCGGCTGTTCTAATCGCGCATAAACAGTTGGATGATCGCACAACAAGCATTTGTACGACCGTTTTCATACTACCGTCGCACTATGTGTACGAGCCTTTGAGGCCTGTATGATCGTATGACCGTTGTATCAGTTAGATCTCTGGTGCCCCTGGCAGTTAGAACACACCCAGGGAACACAGTTAACCCCTAGATCACCCCCTGCAGGTTAACCCTTTCACTGACAATGACATTTATACAGTAATCAGTGGATATTTACATTTCTGATCGCTGCATAAATGTCATTGGTCCCAAAAAAGTGTCAAAAATGTCCAACATGTCCGCCCCAATGTCAAAGACCCAATAAAAATCACAGACATTACTAGTAAAAAAAAAAATTGTAAAAACACCAGAAATGAATTCTCGTTTGTGAACACGGCAACTTTTGCGCAAACCAATCAATAAATGCCAATTGCGATTTTTTTTTTACCAAAAATATGAGGAAGAATATAAATCGGCCAGAACTGATTAATATATTCGTTTTTTTATATATATTTTTTGGATATGTATTATAGCAAAAAGTAAAAAATATTGTTTTTTATTTCAAAATTGTTGCTCTTTTTTTGTTTATAGCGGTGATCAGAAATGACACAGAGGGGATCAAATAGCACTAAAAGAAAGCTCTATTTGTGGGGAAAATAGGATGCCAATTTTGTTTGGGTACAACTTCGCACGCCCACGCAATTGTCAGTTAAAACGACGCAGTGCCGAATCGCAAAAAGTGCTCTGGCCCTAATGTGGGAAATCCTTCCCGGGCTGAAGTGGTTACAGTGGGCACCAGATTTGCAACTTCTAATGAACAGGGGACTGGGTAGGCAAAGTCCCTAGTATTACCCATGCCCTACTCTATCTAAAGGTAAAAAAAAAAGTTAATTCTTTAATGTTTAGTATTTATTTATTATATAATATAACGATACAGTAAGCAAAAAGACCAGACTCCATCAAGTTCACCTTTTTCCTAATGCTATTCTAGCAACATTTATCCAGAAGATAAAACAAATACCCCAGTAGGGCTGGGGCCAATTTTAAATCACAGGGAAATAAATAAAAAAAAAATCTTGGCACCTTCAACAACAGCTAAATTAATTCTCTGGATCAGTCACTTCTCTGATGAATCCTACTTATTAAGCTATTTCTGGTAAGAAAGGCATAAAATCCCATTGAAATTCACTCATTATGTAGGCTATTCCCGCTGGCAGAGAACTGCAAAGCTTGAGCAACTTTTCAGTGAAAAACGACTCTCCAAGTTAGATGTTAGCAAGCACATATTTTTAGTTTTTGCTATAATGCTTAGCAGAAAGTATTTTCCTTTTTAAACGGCGCAAGGTTTTACATATTCGTCAATTCATATATCTATTGTGGAAATCACTTTATTCTGGCACCAGGATTTTGGTGTTCCACATTTTTGGTTCAGGCATCTATGTTCTATGCATAATGGTTAACTTAGGGTTTCAGGGTTTTGGGGGTTAACATTTGAAGGCGAGATTAAAGGTAAGTGTTAGTATTTGGTGCTGATGGAAGCTGGACTCAAAGTCATTGTAAACAATCACCTTGTAAAACAATCTAGGGGAGGAGAAACATCAGCACACTAATCTTCCTAGTGAAAGGCTGTATGGGGGGGGGGGGGGTTGTCAGGACAAATCTGATTATTGGAGGAGAGCAGCCTGAGTTCCCGGCACAGCTAGAGAACTGACCACAGTGCGCTCTCCTGCCTATTGTGGTACGTTTTTAACAGGAAAGCAGAGGGGCTGGCAGGAAAACCAGGGATTTCACACAAAGGAAGCAATGCAAATAGAACAGAATATTTTTTAATACAAGTACAGCAGCCACAAATCAGGAATTTGAAATGCTGGGGTAACACTTTAAGGTAAGGAATCCTTGACAGTGCCAAGGGATCTGCTCCAAAAACTACTAAGGCTCCGATCACATATATGCGAATTAGATGCATTTTGAACTGCATTCGATTTGCATGACATATGAACCAAACTGGCTTTCTATGGAGCCAGTTCACATATGTGCAGTGCAGTGGCAGTGCAATTTCCCTGCAAATTTAAATAAAGTCCTGTGCATTTTCTGAGCACTAAGTTGCAATTCAGATGTGAATTCCAGGCTCATAGCCTTCTACAGGAAGTCAACTGAATCGCACCTCATCAGTTTAAAAAAAAAAATAATGAGAGAAAAAAAACAGCATGGAGCCCCCCCCCCCCCCCATTCTGGCATGGATTTTAAGGGGAACCACATGCCAACATTCTTTTTTAAAAATGGAACCGCCCCCCCAATCCTTACCAGACCCTTAGGTCTGATATGGATTTAGAGGGGAACCCCCAGACCAATTTTTTTTTTAATGGCATGAGGTTCCCCCAAAATCCATACCAGACCCTTATCCAAGCTTGCAGCCAGGAAAGAGGGGAATAAGCGAGTACCCCCCTCCTGAACTATACCAGGTCACATGCCCTCAACATGGGGGGGGTGCTTTGGCTCTGCCCCCTGCCCCAAAGCACCTTGTTCCCATGCTGATGGGGACTAGGGATGCGGCAAATGGTGCGGCCCGAGCATGAGTCTGGGCCAAACATTGGCTCTTCGTCCATTCAAGGAACAACCAAATTATTAGGGCGTTCGACCATTTGTTCAGCCCACCGAACGACCACAATGCACTGCACCGCCGCACAGTGCATTGAAAGCCCTGATTGGCTGAAGCAGTAAAAGCTTTGCCCAATCAGGGCACAGAGCACTATCAGAGTCATGATGACTCTATCCAATAATGGCTCATTGCTCTTAGTCCCCCTCCACACTATAAAAGCTATGTTTTGATATCGGCATGGAGAGAGATAGAACAGGGCTCTGTTTAGCGCTACTGGACAGTTAGTGTGCTATACTGTGCTATACTGTGCTATTGTGATTCTATTGTCAGTGTAGAATATAAGATTAGTGTGAATCTAGGGATAGTCAGTGTGAGTGTAGTGACAACCATTCATCTTTACATTAGTGTGCATCTAGGGACAGTTCAGTTAGTGGTAGTGTAGTGACGGCCATTCTTCTTTACATTAGTGTGAATCTAGGGACAGTTCAGTTAGTATCAATGCAGTGTAGTGATGACCACCATTCATCTTTACATTAGTGTGCATCTAGGGACAGTTTAGTGTCAGTGTAGGGACCGTTTAACCGTATATTTCATTGCGTTACTGCAAGTTTAACGCCATAGAGTTCTGTGTATTACTGCAAGTTTAACGCTGTATATTTTATTGCATTACTGCAAATTTAACGTCATATAGTTCTGTGCATTACTGCAAGTTTAACGCCAAATATTTCTCTGCGTTACTGCAAGTTTAATGCTATATATTTTATTGCATTACTGCAAGTTTAACTCCATATAGTTCTGTGCATTACTGCAAGTTTAACGCAATATATTTAAATGCGTTTCTGCAAGTTTAACGCCATATAGTTCTGTGCGTTACTGCAAATTTAACGCCATATATTTCTGTGCGTCACTG
Organism: Glandirana rugosa; assembly: GCA_018402905.1. Taxonomy (NCBI): domain Eukaryota; kingdom Metazoa; phylum Chordata; class Amphibia; order Anura; family Ranidae; genus Glandirana; species Glandirana rugosa. Next base: position 179,948 of record BLSH010372459.1, on the reverse strand, counting down.
CAAGTTTAACGCAATATATTTAATTGCGTTACTACACGTTTAACACCATATAGTTCTGTCTTACTGCAAATTTAACGCCATATATTTAACTGCGTTACTGCAAGTTTAACACTATATTTTTCACTGCGTTACTGCAAGTTTAACGATATATATTTCATTGCATTATTGCAAGTTCAATGCAATATATTTCTGTGTGTTACTGCAAGTTTAACGCCATATATTTCATTGCGTTACTGCAAATTTAATGCCATATAGTTCTGTGTGTTACTGCATGTTTGACACAGTATATTGCAGTATATTGTAGTGTATCCGTGGAGTGTGTCTGTGTAGTGAGTACCCAAATTAAAGTGCACCAAACAGCACTTTCCAATGATTAAAGTGCATCCACATACACATTTCCACATCTTTATTACATTTGGTTACATTTGGTTAATAAGCACTCCCCATCCCCTATCATGTCTGGGAGGACAACAAGGAGAAGTTCCCATGGCACTGTAAGGGGTCCAGCATCGTATGTGTCCACAGGCAAAGGTGGATGTGGTCAGTCTTCAGGCAGGGCATCATTTCCTCTATTTAGTGATGTTGCCTGTGCTATTCAGCCGCAGCATGCAGAGGAAGTGGTGGACTGGCTTTCTAAACCATCCTCATCCTCTGTCACCCAAGCAGAGACTAGTACACAGTCCTCTGCAGCTGACAGAGTGGCTAAACCCGCCTCCTTGTCCACAGCTAGTCGTGCCATAGACCCAACATCAGGCATGGAGGAGTCAGCGGAGTTATTTGAACACAGCGTCAGCCATTGCTCTTTGATGATGCACAGCCATTACTCGATTCAGATGTTTGTTCTAAAGTTGAGGAAGGCAGGAACATGAGCCTACAGGGAGGGGAGAATACTGATACTCACATTTGCATTCATGTTCCCCCAGCCGCAGCATATTGCCAAGTTGTCTCCAGTGGTAATGAGGATGGAGGAGATGATTATGATGAGGTCACTGACGCAACTTGGGTGCCAGATAGAGCAGAGTAGGAAAGTGAGGGTGAGGCACAACCCCAACAAGGCAGCCATCATTGAAGACCAGAAAGCAGCCACCCTATTCCTTCATATTGTGGAGCTTATATCTCCCGGATCACTTCCCACAGCTCAGCTGTCTGGGCCTTTTTTAATACATGTGCAGCCGATCACACTGTTGCTATTTGCAAACTTTGCCTTAAGCACATCAAACATGGCAAAAACACCAGCCATTTGGGTACCACATGCTTGACAAGGCATTTACCTTCCCACCTCTCAGCCTGTTGGCAAGAGCACCTAAAAGCCACACAAAAGGGGCACAGATTTGTCTCTCCTCCTCCTTACTCACCTCAGTCTGCCCCTGCTATACCTCATAACCTCTCAGCAGCCTCCACTGACAGAAACATGCCCAGTGTCTAAATGCAAGCTTGTCAAAGCTGCTGGCTCTCCAACTTCTGCCTTTCTGCCTGGTGGATTCTGCCCCTTCCGTGAATTTGCAGAATGTGCTGCACCACAATGGCAGGTTCGCAGTCGCTTTTTCCTTTCACGTAAGGCCATTCCATCTCTCTATGCTCACGTGGAAGGCAATGTTGTGGCATCATTGGGCAAGGCAGTCAGCCGCAAAGTCCACGTTACTGCTGACATGTGGTTCAGCAAGCATGGGCAGGGACGATATATTTCGTTCACAGCACACTGGGTAACTCTGCTTGCAACTCAGAAGGATGCAGGACAGGGCTCAGTGCTGCAGCTTGTTGCGCCCCCACGTCTACATACAGCTGGTGATGATGCGAGATTTGTCACCTCTATCTATCTATTTTACCGCACCCGTTAATTCTATCCAAAGTCTGTGGAAGAGACACCAGAATTTATCAAAAAAAAATCTCTAATTCTTATTCCTACATTGTGACCTCATCATACAGACTGGCTCCCTAAGCCGTTGCTTACAAAATAAAGGAAGCTTGCAGGGAAAATGTTATTTTTTTGGCTTTATAAATGCAATTATTGCTGCAGCAGATTCTATACTCAGTAGAGATGTGCCACTTTACAGGTAGACTGAGGGGACCCCCGGCACTATATCGAAAGGAATTTTTCATTTTTATGCTTTCACTTTAAGCATTAATATATCACTGCTCAATTAAAAATTAAGTTTTTTACAAACTTTTTTTTCATTGATAGATGTCCCTCAGGCCAGTACCCAGACCCCCATAACCATTGCATGCCCAATTACTTGCATATAAGCTTTCAAAATGGGCACTTTTGATTTTTCACATTCGGGTCTCATAGACTTCAATGGAGCTCATTATTCGGTTTCAAACTTTCCTGATGTTCGAAAGTTCAGGTGCGAACCAAACAGGGGGTTGTTCGGCCCATCCCAAGTGGGGACAAGGACCTCTTGCCCACAACCCTGGCCAGTGGTTTTGGGGGTCTGCAGACAGGGGCTTATCGGAATCCCCAGATCCCACCCCCCCATGTGAATGAGTATGGGGTATAATGTACCCCTACTCATTCACCAAAATAAAAGTGTCAAAAATAAATAAAAACACAGACAATTCCTTTATTAAACCCCCCCAAAAAAAAAAAATGATATCCCCCGGTGTAGATCCAGCGTCGATCACAATGAGCCCAGCCGCCACCGACCTAACCTAAGGCTGAAAGCTAGTGTATTGTGCTTTAGCAGAGGTTAAATCTCAACAACAAAAGAGTACCTTGCAATGGAGGTTGAGCTGCAGAGGCAGTGACTAGGGGTGTACATATGCCGTGACTGCGGCAGGAACTACAACATCTGCTGTTTTGCATTTAGAGGGTGCTACTGTCCGCTGATCACAACGCATTAAAGTAAATGGGGCCTCTATGCAACTGTTCTGCAACCACATTCAATGCACATGGTTTCCGCATGTTACTGCGGGATCCAAGGGGTTAAAGCAGGTGATGAGGAGGTGATACAACAGTCAAATGCTTTCTGAAGAGTGAGCCGAACACAGATTGCTCTGTGTCAAACACAAGGCCCGCGGTCTGAATGCGGCCCACCGGGCCATTTCATGTGGCCCTCACACCTCTCCCCTGCCTATGCCTCCCCTGGTCTCAGCATTCAGCAGACTCCGGCCCTCCTCTATTCTCCTCCAGACCCTGCATCTTATCAACTTCAGATTGCACATTAGACCATTACAATTATTTGTTTTGTCATAGTTCTGTCTGTCTCAACTGGGACCAAAAAGTTAAACAAAGTTAATGTAACAAACAGAGCTTGGTAATATTTGTCTGATGATTACAAAAAACTTTCTGTTACCAAGACTAATTTTTCAATAAATTGTACAATAGTTAAACACTGAATATCTGTTTGCAGTTATTTTTCCCAGACTTCTACTTTCAGAGTTAGCAAGTTATTTAGTTATTACTAAAACCAGTAATAATCGAATGCAAAGGCAAATATTTAATATGATAAAGAGTAGATACTTTTATATAGTCTCACAGATACAACCGGCCTATAGAGGTCAACCATAATGCTGATGTGTCCTGAGATGAAATAGAGTTTGACACCCCTGCTCTACAGACAGCAATGCTGGTGGGAATGAGTCCTAGGGATGCCAATTTTTAGAAATTACAAAACAATCAGCTGATGCTAAAATACTTTCCATTGGTACGTGACATTATCATAAATGAAAGCATGGGTTATAATTCCCTGTATTTAAATAGCACATGGTCTGCTTACCAGTTGCTCAAAGGTCAGGTCTTCATAATCACAGTGAAGACAGATCTTACTGTCATTTCTAAAATGTTAAGATCGCATTAAGCTCCTAAGAATTCTTACTAAATTTGGAGAGGGTCAGAGAAAGCATGCTGTGGTACAATTTTCAATCTCAGTATCATCCTTTATTTACAAAAAATCCAAATTTGCATACAAAATGTATTTAACCACTTCAGCCCCGGAAGGATTTCCCATGTTAGGACCAGAGCACTTTTTGCGATTCGGCACTGCGTCGCTTTAACTGACAATTGCGCAGTCGTGCGATGCTGTACCCAAACAAAATTTGCGTCCTTTTTTTTTCCCACAAATAGAGCTTTCTTTTGGTGGTATTTGATCCCCTCTGCATCATTTCTGATCACCGCCATAAACAAAAAAAGAGTGACAATTTTGCAAAAAAAAAAAAATATTTCTTACTTTTTGCTAAAATCCAAATCCCAAAAATATATATAAAAAAAAACAAATTTATTCATCAGCTTTGGCCGATTTTTATTCTTCCTCATATTTTTGGTAAAAAAAAAATCGCAATTGCCATTTATTGATTGGTTTGCACAAAAGTTGCCGCGTTTACAAACCATGAGAATTAATTTCTGGCATTTTTACAATTTTTTTTTCACTGGTAATGGCTGCAATCTGTGATTTTTATCGGGACTTTGATATTGGGGCGAACATATCGGACATTTTTGACACTTTTTTGGGACCAATGACATTTATACAGCGATCGGAAATTTAAATATCCACTGATTACTGTATAAATGTCATTGGCAGTGAAGGGGTTAACCTGGGGGGGGCACTATAGGGGTCAACTGTGTTCCCTAGGTGTGTTCTAACTGTGAGGGGGTTGGGCTGTTAGGGGCATAAGAGATCTAACTGATCACTGTGACAGGGATCAGTAGATCTCTTAGATGCTGCCTGACAGCGCGGGGAACCAACGTGTTTACATCGGCGGTTCCCCGTTTTTCTGCTGTGGTAAGCAATCACGGCTCGCCGGCGGACATCGGGCCCGCCCAAGCCACAGGCACACTCCCATAGCTCCCAACTGTCCCTAATTTCGAGGGACTGTCCCTGATTTGGAACAAAGTCCCTCTGTCCCTCTTTGCTCCTCATTTGTCCCTCATTTTGGTGTGATCTATAGAGTTGTATATACAATGTACTATTTATCATTCAAAATGCCTTTACCACTGCTAAAACTTTCATCCAATTTCTAGATTGCTGCATTTGTAAATTTCAAAAGTCAGTATAAAGGAATAGTAGTGACAAAAAAAAAAGGCACGTATGGTTTTAACTAATCTTTTTTTGGAGTATAGTTCTCCTTTAAGGAGGCGTGACAGGGGGTGTGTCCTATGCCTACATACTTTTGCTAATAGGTGTCCCTTGTTCCCATCTCAAAAAGTTGGGAGGTATGAAGTCCTGCAGAGTGCAGCGGGCACAAGAGCGCCCACTAGCCGCGCATGCGCGAGCTGCCGTTTAAAGACAGCGAATCACGGGACGCTGCCACTCTGCAGCAGTAAATGTATGCGAGCCGGTCGGGACCGATTAAAGCATAGGTTTTGTCAGAGGTTTTTTTCTAAAAAATCATCACAAGAGACAGTACTTACATTCAGTGAGAAGTGTCCCTTCTTCTGCTGTTGGTTGCTGGCTGAAGCTAGTGTCAGGCCTAATTATATGTGCTAGCTGTGCCTGAAGTGTACATAGTTGTCCCACCAAGAACTGTTCTGATTTTCTGGGCATCCCATAAATTCCCTTTCCCCATCCAAGTTATATCACCTCAATAAAAACACAAAACCAAGTACATGGACTATTCATTGACTCACTGGGGTTTATTTACTATAGCACCATGGGGGAACAAATGGTCACAAACAACTAAAATCCCTAGAAAACGACTAAATCTAGTCAGAAAAGGTATTCACTAAAGCCGGAGTCCCGAAATCACTTATGGAAAAGACTGATCTAAATCAGCAAAAGATCCCTAAAATCAACAAACACTGGTAAACAAGGGGGTACCACGATATCATTTATTTGGGGTCACTCAGTTACTTATCAGGTACATGAACCAAAACACAAAAATAACTCCACTATATTGAACCTACCCCTTTCCCTTAAATACCCTACGGGTCTTTTAGTCTTGTCAAGAACCACCCTGTTGATACATGTGAAGTCCGTGTCGATCGTGTATATTAATCCGGACTGTGATCGAAGTCGGTCGTTGGTTGTCGTCTTCTTCCCTGTGAAGAGTGACTTACATTCATGACAGAGAACACTACTAAAAAATCTT
>BLSH010372459.1:120801-133574 GCA_018402905.1 Glandirana rugosa | reverse complement strand
TGATGGCAGACAGGCTGGTCTGAATATTTCAAAAACTGTTGATCTACTGGGATTTTCACCCAATACCATCTCTAGGGTTTACAGAGAATGGTCTGAAAAAGAGAAACTATCCAGTGAGCGGCAGTTGTGTGGATGAAAATGCCTTGTTGATATCAGAGGTCAGAGGAGAATGGTTTGAGATGATAGAAGGGCAACAGTAACTCAAATAACCACTCATTACAATGCAGAATACCATCTCTGAATGCTCCACTCATCAATCTTTGAAGCAAATGGGCTACAGCAGGAGACCACACAGCGTGCCAATCCTGTCAGCTAAGAACAGGAAACTGAGGCTACAATTCGCACGGGTTTACCAAAATTGGACAATCGAAGATTGCCTGGTCTGATGAGTCTTGAGGTGAGCTGTGACATTCAGATGGTAGGGTCAGAATTTGTCGTAAACAACATGAAAGCATGAATCCATCATGCCTTGTATCAACACTTCAGGCTGGTGGTGGTGGTGTAATGGTGTGGGGGGTATTTTCTTGGCACACCTTGGGCCCCTTAGTACCAATTGAGCATCGTTTAAACACCACGGCCTAACTAAGTATTGTTGATGACCATGTCCATCCCTTTATGACTACAGTGTTCCCATCTTCTGATGGCTCCTTCCAGCAGGATAATGCACCATGTCACAAAGCTCCAATCATCTCACCACTGGCTTCTTAAACATGGCATTGAGTTTACTGTACTCCAATGGCCCCCACAGTCACCAGATCTGAATCCAATAGAGCACTTTACTTTAATTGTACATTCACATCAGTCCCTGTCCTCATCATTTTTGGTTTTGGATACACTTCATGTTAGAAGGAGGCTCTGGGCAAGAAAGCAGCTCCCACTGCCCGTCCCTTCGAAGGACATGAGAGGAATTGTCATTGTCACAGAGAAGCTATCCAATTTGTATTGTCTGTACTGACATGGCCCCACCAGACGCCAACTGCCTGAAAGTAGTGAAGGGAAAAGCAGTTGCATAGCTTTGACCAGCTGATTATACCTCCGTTTATTGCAGGAGCATGGAGGTTCTAGCTGAGCCCCTTGGATGTCCACTGGGTCTTAGGTTCCTGGCTATGTTGCCTTTAGAGTAATCTAGCTTTGAAGTTAGGATAACCTAAACCGCATGTGTTAAAGCATGTTGTCAAAAGTTCTAATCCCTAATGTAAAAACATTACTTGCTTCAAAAAGCAAATGTGTTAGGCTTGATTAATATTGTTTTAGCTTTTCACAACTTATTGAAAAGATTTCCCATTTATATTTTTTTCATGAAAAAAATGATATAAAAAAAATCTTTAAAATGCCAATCATGCAAGATCAAAATTGACGGTGAGCACCGTGGACAGCGCATCAAATCCCAGCACTCGCCATCCAAGGCCATTTTCACTTAAAATGATAAACCTGCATGAAATGTTACCATTTGTAATTATCGCCGAGCAGTGTTTCCATTACTGATTTTTAATGAATCCAACACTATTTGAATGTGAAATTAAGCAATATTACAGGTGGGATTATCATTCAGGCTAATAGAATTTGATGCTTTAGGACCATTGTGCCTACAGTTCTTTTCGGGCAATGCACAAAATGTAAAATTGCTTTTGAGAGCAATGTAAAAATATTGTTTTTATATTCCATTTTTTTGTCGTTACAACAATATCCGAGTTGCGTATGTTTGACTGTTCATTGAACTGATAACTTGTATATAGAATATGTTTTCTGTTTGAACTATATTAATAAACATATTACTGTTTAAAAATATACGAGTTGCGTAATATATATATATTCCTTTGTTCAGATGTTATTTACAACCAAAATAGTCATATCAATGATTGTGTTGCCGGAGGGTAGTTGGATAAATGCACTTCATGGAAAAATCTGTTTGGTCACAACTTGTGTAAGGACAAATACATATCATAGCACAATCCCAAAAAGAACACTTTCCCCTTTATTGTTTGTCAAATCTGCACTGTAGTCCACCAAGTATGTACTTTGACCCAGAAGAAGATGGTGAAGATGTCACCATCGCTGCCACCCATCCAAGTCTCCTGGTTGGGATGTGAGCCAACACACATATTTGGTGGACTACAGTGAGGTTTGACAAACAATGAAGAGGAGAGATGTTTTTCTATTTGGGATTGTGCTATAGTATGTATTTGTCCTTGTAGTGAAGTGGATAGCAAATAACCCCTAGGGGCCACTGGGGACTGTGAGCCAATAACATCTTCATAGTTTACACTTAAGTCACTTAAGCCAAAGGTCACTACACACAGAGCTTCACACACTAACAGAAGGACCACGTCTCCACTTAAGCTGGTATTTAGGTCTGTTCCTACCTTCCCCGACACATGACTCCAAAGCATTTCAAGAAAGTATTGGTAAGCTAGTACTTAACCCCACCACCCTTATATTACACTTCAGCTCTGCACCGTTAATTCGATTCTGCTCTTGGGCACTCAGGGAAGCCACCATACTGTCCTTTGCAAGGTCTAGCACACTGTGACCCCAGATTTGCCCAAGAGCGTGTCTTGTACTGCAGTGGGCTCCAGTATGGAGACCATGCCACTATTTGGGGAACATAAAGTACTAACTGTTCCCTCGCTACCAAGACCTCCGTCACCTGTCACTGTCACCAATTCCACTGTCAGCTGGCTGCTTCATTTTTTTGTTACACCTCTATGCTTCTCAACCATAAAGGCTGACCAGAATGTTCACTTGAAAATACATAACCTCAAGAGTTAACTTGATTACACTTTTTACTGCATAGTTACTCTTCTTCTTAACCCAGAGGGTTAAATGAGACTTGCTTCTTACTCTCAGTTCTTCTGAATACACAATGAAAACACTGATTAATAATACACTTAAGTTCCTTTAAAAGAAATTTAGACCAGGCAACAGTTCTTTAAATAATAACGGAGTTACTGAATAAACTTCTATACATGTTGAGACAGTTTTATAATAAACAGCATGGCATCTTCAGTGAAACAGATTTGCCCCTGCCCCCTACTGTACAGTATATTTGGCTGTGCTCTACCCACCCACCCATTTTGGTGCTGATCATACATTATTTTAAGCAAAGTCTCTCACCGATTGTCAGTCCATACATGTGGAAACCTGAATCGGATCCAGTTGGGTGGGTCAACAACAACGTGCTTTACATCTCAACTTCAATCCTCACATAACTATTCCCATGCCCAAGATGATTCCCTGAGACTACTTTCCCTGGTATATATTACCTTTACAGGGGAAGAGATGTCACACAAATGGTTAAACCCCTGCAACACCAGCCAGAATGTAGCACACAGGCACAAAATATAACTTTATTTAGGCACCTGCTTAAATCGTTATACTTGTTGAGACTGTATACCCTGGTATTACTTGAAGTGCATTGATCCAAGCAGTCTATCACTCTCCATCAATAAGCATGGACATGTGGTTGCAACTACCATCTGAACAATGCTATATATGATACTAAGGATGAGCTTCAGGTCCAGGATGATCATAGTTTCCACCAAACCCAAGCTGTTTGCAGTTTGCCATAGTAAATAATGAGATTGTCTGGCCAATTCTCCTGTCTGTCTGAACCTACCACTGCCACATCAAGAAGTCATTCATTTAGTGGTGATAATTCTAAATGAAGCATCCAGCCTCCTACCCCCTGGCATGTTTCAAATAGTAAGCAATCTGATGGGCATCCCTGGTAACTTAGGTTGGGTTCCCTCCCCCCCAAAATCTATACCAGACTACCAGACCTCTATCCTAGAGTGGGGTCTGTTATGGATTTTAAAGGGGAATCAAATGCAAAAAAAATGTAAAAAGGTGAACTCCAGAGACTTCCTGTCTTGTTAAACCATTGCCACAGTAAACAACAAGAAAATTCTCAAAGGAGTTCCAGATTGCTTATTGGTTAGCAATTCTACCTTGCAGCAAGAAGGCCTTCAGTTCAAAGCCCAACCATAATACCTGCACAGGGTTTGCATGTTCTCCTTGTGCTAGTGTGGGTTTCCTCTGAGTACTCTGGTTTCTTTCCACACTCCAAATACATACTGGTAGGTAAATTGTCCCTAGTGTGTGTATGCATGTGAGTTAGGGACCTTCAATTTAAACTGCCTGTAACAAATACAGCATCTAACCCTTTACACTCCAGTTTTTGATGGACAATTGGACATACAAGTATTAGGGTTAGATGAAATAAGGCAGAGGTTGGACTTTTTAGAGTTGTGGGGGCATTTCTGATTCCTGTATGTTTTCTCAAAACTTTAATGCCAAAACACTATCAGGCAATGGGATTTTAGCAGCAATAAGTACACCTTAATTGCATGTTTTTACTGGCTATTAGGCTGACTACAGATATCTGCAGACTGTTATGGTATGCTAATGTGCATGCATTTCTTTGAAAAGAGAATTAATATTACATTATTAAGAGAATTTTATTTGAGTTAAATCATTTGGGCATGTGAAGAAAAAAACTTTACTTTTCACCCTGTTTTTTTTTAAAGAAAATAAGAAATAGGATCTCTCCATCAGGTTTTAGTAATGAAGATGGCAGCTCACTGGTCTCCACTTTAATCATTATTAAGCCACTTGGTCACACAGGATAAAACGCATCTGACTTTGATGTGTTTCCAGCTATCTCTAAGAACCTGTCAAAGATCCAAAACATGTCAGAGATGGATGCCTTTCTTCCTGAAGGTTGACTAAGTTCTTCAACAAAGATTAAAAAGGGGGATTGGAGAATTGCCAACCTCATTGACACTATAGGGTTAAATAATTATTTATGTTTTTTCTTCAACTTGTCAGGCATTTTACACCTAAGAGCATTAGAGTAGATGTAAACCCTAACTGGATAATGCTTAATTTACAAAGCACCATGTAGCATAAACAATTAGCATGTTTTTGTAATATTCTGCTTTCACATTTTTTCATCCCGAGCTGCTGCAGCTTTTCAGCCACTTCCTGTCTACATACAGCCTCTCCAGTGCCAGCAGCACATCACTGTTATGGTCTAGCTTCCTGATAGTGGCACTGGTGGGCACATTGATTTAATTATGGGTACTTGGCCATATGAGGTCAAGGTCATTGGCCCGATATGGCCATGTGGTCAATAATATCACCAGCATCCCAGCCCCTTTGTATACATGCAGATGTGAGGTAGGGAATCTCCTGCCTGCAGCTCATTGGCCCAGCAATGACAGCTAATGTCTGGGTTTGGATCAATCCCAAGCTTACTCATAGTGAACAAAAGACAGGCTCATGCACCTGTCACCAACTCCACACAGCACCTTTGGATACCAGTGCTGGCAGAAAACATGCAGGGCATCATATTTGAACACCTTGCCTGGATTGCAATACTAGTACATGTGTGAAATGTAGAAAATGTAATTTGGGACTGTAAAAAAAAAAAAAGAGAAAAAGAGTAAATATATAAATTTGAGTAATAGTAAGTAATAAATCAATAATAATAAATATACTTATAAATAATAAAGTAATAAATGAAATAAAAATGCCTGTAAGTAATAAATATGCCTTTTAGTATAACCATATGTTGTCGTCCAAAATATGGGAAACATCATCCTTCAACACCTTTCGCCATTCCGGCTTCTTCAGGAAAAGTGTGATGAAATTACTACTGAACAAACAAAGAAAACATTCATCAAAATAATGTCAAACATTTTACATTGTATCCATACTGTTACATACATTATTAACATGCACAGAAAGGCTGTGCTCATTGAGCAGGCAGTTCTCTTTAACAGACTTCTATCAATTGGAATCTGTTCTTTTCTCCATTACCTCTGTACAACCTTGGAGGTAGGGAGCCATATTTAGGAACTGTTGCCTGCTTGATGGGTGCAGCCTTTCTGTTTATGTTAAAAAGGTATGTGACAGTACATACAATGTAAAATGAAGAGAATTCCGCACCCTCACTGCTCTTACCCTAAAGAACCCTCTACACAATTTAAACCACCATTCTTCTATTTTTAGTGAATGGCCACGTGTCTTTGTGTACTCCCTTGCGCTGAATAGTTTTGCCCCTATTGTGGGGTCACCAGTACAGTATTTGTACATTGAAATCATATCCCCTCTCAAGCGTCTCTTCTCCAGTGAGAATAAGTTCAGTTCTCATAATCTTTCCTCATAACTAAGGTCCTCCAGTCCCTTAGCTGGCTTTGTTGCCCTTCTCTGAACCCTTTCCAGTTCCAGGACATCCTTCCTGAGGACTGGTGCTCAGAACTGGACGGCATACTCCAGATGTGGCCTCACCAGAGACTTGTATAGTGCGAGAATTATTGATTTATCCCTGGAGTTGATCCCTTTCTTGATGCATGCCAACATTTTATTAGCTTTGCTTGCAGCAGCTTGGCATTGCATGCCACTGCTGAGCCTGTTCTCTATTAGGACCCCTAGGTCCTTTTTCATCCTAGATTCCCCCAGAGGCTCTCCCCCTAGTGAGTAGTTTGCGTTCATGTTCTTGGTACCCAAATGCATTATTTTACATTTTTCTACATTAAATCTCATTTGCCACTTGTCTGCCCACCCCATTCATTTGTTCAGATCTTCTTGCAATGTTTCCACATCCTGTTGATAAATTATTGCCCTGCTTAGCTTGGTATTGACCCCAAATATTGAGACTGAGCTGTTTATTCCATCCTCCAGATCGTTTATGAATAAATTGAATAGGATTGGTCCCAGGAGAGAACCTTGGGGAACCCCCCTTTCTACACCAGGCCATTCCGAGTACTCCCCATTTATCACCACCCTCTGGACTGCCCCTATCTTTTAGTATATCTACGCATTGAAAATAAAATAAGTACCTTGCCTGTTCAGTGACATGAAAGTGATTTTAAATTGTCCTTGACAAATTGTCAATTGAGCAACATTAAAATTCCCATCAAAATTCTTTGCTTATTTGACAAGTTTGTCCTGTGCAGATCAATCTGACCTGTAACATAATGGATGGCAATTTTTTTTTCCAACATAGTATTCGGGTTAAAGTAATTTATGAATTTATGGTATGCCTTTCACTTTTTAGAGGCCTGCTCTTTGAAAATGCCATTGTCTTAAATATAGAGATGTATGGATTAGCTCTTAGTAGCTCAGTGCTAATATTCTGTTCCCACTTAACAATTGTTAATGATGGTTGATTTCCTAAAGGAGTTAAAAAACCTTCATGCAATAAATTGTGTGAATATTCACGTCAATTATCCAAACATGGGAGAAAAAGATTCCTGTTTACCTATTTCATTTGCTTACAATTGGATAATGGAAGTAAATATTCACACGATTTATGACTATCCTTTAGTAAATTAGCCCATTGCCATCAGTCACATGGGAAGAGCATGCTTTTTAAAGAGTGGGCCGACTTATAGCGGTGGACTTTTTACAGGAGTAGACAGGGACACATTTACCAGTAGACACAGTAGACTTGTGCCTATAGCTGGCAACGTCAAAAAGGTTGCATTTGCTTGGAAATATATTTTTTTCACCCTGTTATCAGTAGTAATAAAGATATCCCATGAAAGCAGTATGTAAATAGCAATTGTTAAAACCTATGTTTAGGTAAAACTTTTTTTAAAAAAATCAGCACAGTTAATCTGAAGTGTCCCTTGTGCTGGTGCCTGCTGTCATATTTGTAATCCTCTGGTCTTGGCCCCCTTCCATACTTTACAGCTGGTAATCTTCCAGTGCTGTGGGGATTATTAGAGGTGAGGGACCAGTCACAGGTACTCATCAAGAGTGCCAACTATGCCTACCCTTTCCATCCCCAATCTTCATTTAAGGAAGCTGTACTGTATCTTCTATTAATACTTCTATTAATGCACAGTGCTTCATGAATGGCGGAGGTGGACCTTTCATTCATCCACCCGTCATTTATTCATAGATCACTTTTCATTCATGGAAGCTATACCGTAGAACAACTTCTATGAATGAGGGTGGAGGGCAGAAACTTTTGAAGAGTGCCTGTGACAGGTCCCTTGGAGGTTATAGCTGCAAGGTACGGGAGGGGGCAGAGAACAGAGGATCCCAACTATGACAGCTGGCATCAGCATGAGGGACACTTTGGATTAAATGTAAGTACTTCTGATGATTTTCTTCTGATAATTCTGTTGATTTTTTTTTTTTTGTTATTTTTATTGTTTTATCTAAAATTGAGCTTTAAATATTATTTTAAGTTGTGTTATGTGACTGAGAACATGTGAGAATTATAAAATACACTTTAGGGGTTACCTTTAATGGCTGGATGTAATGTGCCTTCTGTTCATGAATAAATTAGCTGATTTATGCACGTTACCACCATGGACTTGTTTTATGTGATACTTGAGTACTGTGCAGGGACCAGATCAGAGAAACCGCAATGGTAAAATTTGTAGCCGGTCTCTTATGCGGCAACAGGGAATTAATTTATTATCTCACACAAGGTTATTTAACAATTAGTCAGGTAGAGACGAGCAGACGAAGAAAACCTTATCCTAACTCAAGGGTGTTGCTTTGAGCACCAACGGTACAAGCTACGGTAATGTGAATCCGACCCTGGGAGTTAAGGCAGCCTAATTTGCAGAGTTAATGCTCACTTGGTGAATAAGGTAAATATGGGTTAATTGGGACAGGTTTTTAGGTAGCCCACCCAGGAAGATATATTTACCAAGTAAAGCTCCCACAATGCCTTCCTACACCGCCAGATTTTACAGGCATGAGGGAGCATGTGACCTCCCAAAATTACACTGCCCACACCTAAACGGCCATTCACTAAGCCAGAACATTGCCACATGGGGATGTCCCATAACCTTCTGAAATGACAGCACGCAGACCTGAGCGGCCATTCACCAAGCCAGAACATTGTCACATGGGGGTGTCCCATAACCTTATCTTCCTGTTCAAACTCCAACACCAGCTGGCACTGAAGCTTAGCCATACGGGAATGCTGCAGAAGGTATGTGGAAGAAACAGCATCTGGATAAGTATAAAACAATGGTGGTCAACTGTATTCATATCGCGGGAGGCATCAAGTGCAGCCCCCAATATCACCAAGGCGCCACACATAAAATTCAATGAATATTCATTATCAGAGACAGCAGACACACAACAGGATATAATCAAAGGCTATGGGCATGATACATGAGATGGTCATAGACTGTGGACATAATACAGGAAATGATCAGAGATCATGGACATGATACGAGAAATGGTCAAAGACTGTGGACAATGCAGGAGACGGTCAGAGGCCACAGACATGATACAAGAGATGGTAAGAGATTTCAGACATAACACAAGCGATGGTCAGAGATTGCGGACATGACATAAGAGATGGTCAGAGACTGTGCACATAATACAGTAGATGCTCAGAGGTTATGGACATGATATAAGAGATGGCCAGACAGCGGCGCTGGTCCATAAGGGGCGCTTGGGCACCGCCACTGAGTCCCTATCTGGGACTCTGTTTACCCCTATCTGGTGACTGTATACCCTATCTGGGACTCTGTATACCCTATCTGGTGACTGTATACTCTATCTGGGACTCTGTATACACCTATCTGGCGACTGCATACCCTATCTGGGACCCTGTATACCCTATTTGGGGCTCTGTATACACCTATGTGGTGACTGTATACCCTATCTGGGATTCTGTATACCCTATCTGGTGACTGTATACCCTATCTGGGACCCTGTATACCCTATTTGGGACTCTGTATACACCTATCTGGTGACTCTATACCCTATCTGGGACCCTGTATAACCTATCTGGGACTCTGCATACCCCTATCTGGTGACTGTATACCCTATCTGGGACTCTGTATACCCCTATCTGGTGACTGTATACCCTATCTGGGACTATGTATACCCCTATCTGGTGACTGTTTACCCTATCTGGGACTCTGTATACCCCTATCTGGTGACTGTATACCCTATCTGGTGCTATGTATACTGCAATATGGTGACTCTGTATGCTGCTATCTGAGGCTCTGTATACTGCAATATGATGACTCTGCATACCCCTATCTGGTGACTGTATACCCTATATGGTGCTCTGTATACTGCGATATGGTGACTCTGTATACTGCTATCTGGGGCTCTGTATACTGCTATATGGTGACTCTGTATACTGCTATCTGGGGCTCTGTATACTGCTATCTGGGGCTCTGTATACTGCTATATGGTGACTCTGTATACCCTTATCTGGTGAGTGCTATGTATACTGCGATATGGTGACTCTGTATGCTGCTATCTGAGGCTCTGTATACTGCAATATGATGACTCTGTATACCCCTATCTGGTGACTGTATACCCTATATGGTGCTCTGTATACTGCAATATGGTGACTCTGTATACTGCTATCTGGGGCTCTGTATACTGCTATCTGGGGCTCTGTATACTGCTATATGGTGACTCTTTATACCCTTATCTGGTGAGTGCTATGTATACTGCGATATGGTGACTCTGTATGCTGCTATCTGAGGCTCTGTATACTGCAATATAATGACTCTGTATACCCCTATCTGGTGACTGTATACCCTATATGGTGCTCTGTATACTGCGATATGGTGACTCTGTATACTGCTATCTGGGGCTCTGTATACTGCTATATGGTGACTCTGTATACTGCTATCTGGGGCTCTGTATACTGCTATCTGGGGCTCTGTATACTGCTATATGGTGACTCTGTATACCCTTATCTGGTGACTCTGTATACCCCTATCTGGTGACTCTGTATACCCTATCTGTGATGATGTATACCCTATCTGGTGATGCTGGGCTGTATACTCCTGACACAAGGGGTGGAAACTATAAGGGGTGGGGCTTATGAGAAGTGAGAGGGATCAAAAAGGAAGGGCAGGGTCTGTCACCCCCCATCCTAAAATTTCACCAGCCACCACTGTGGCCAGAGACTGCAGATATAATACAACAGATGGTCAGAGATTGTAGACATGATACAAGAGATGGTCAGACTCGGTGGACATGGTGCTGGAGACTGTCACAGGCTGGGAACATGCTATAGGAATTAATGGAGAATGGGGGCTGCTAGAAATCACTACTATAACAGGGCAATAGGGAAACATAGAAAAGTTCCTACAGGTGCCTCGAGGGTCACATAAAAAGTGCCAAAGAGCCGCAAGTTGGGCACCATCAGACACCATCACTTTGCCCTGATTGGGGAAGTGGCAATGTCCCTTTAAATTAACTTGCATTCTAAACTATGATAGTTTCAGTCCATTCAGTCCAATGTCAAAGCTGAAGATTTAGGTTCAAGTGTTGTTAAGTGAAATTAGTAGACTTTAAAGCCCAAAGCTATGACTTCCACAACTTGTTGAGATCATCAACTCATCTGCACAGTGCTAACGCTTCTTGACACTAGACATGGAGTTTGACATTTTGCACCAGCTCACATTGCTCTGTAAGGTGAGTCAGACTAGTGCGTTGTCCTATTTTGCTATTTTCATCTGTGTGTAATTGCCTTAGTATGAAAGATTAATGTGCAGTATATCGAAATTCATCTGCCACCATGCTCAGGAAATTAATTGTGTGATCTTTTTTTGGAAACTATGGACTTTTTTTTATATTGTCACCAGAGGCAGAACACCTTAGCCCTTACCATTACTCAAAGCACCTGCTTAAAGTGGACCTAGCATCAGATGGATTTGTTCATGTTAACGCTGAATTGCAGGTATGGATTTTTGCAGTTATATTGGTCTAGCTCAGGGGTCTCCAAACTTTAGAAACAAAGGGCCAGTTTTCTACCCTTCAGACTTTAGAGGGGCTGGACTGTGGCCAATGCCTAGCATTGGTAAGAGTAAACAATGCAATAGGCTTGATGGTCAGTGGAAGTAGAAAAATGCATTGCTAGTGACAGTGGGAGGAATAGTGTCCGATCTTTGGTTTCAGCGGGAGAAATAGTGCCCCATCATTGGTATCCATGGGAGGAATAGTGCCCCATCATTGGTGTCAGTGGGATGAATAGTGCCCCCATCATTGGTGTCAGTGGGAGGAATAGTGCCCCCATCATTGGTATCCATGGGAGGAATAGTGCCCCATCATTGGTGTCAGTGGGATGAATAGTGCCTCCATCATTGGTGTCAGTAGGAGAAATAGTGCCCCATCATTGGTATCCATGGGAGGATTAGTGCCCCATTATTGGTGTCAGTGGGAGGAATAGTGGCCCAAGCAGGGCCGATGTTAGAATCATGAGGCCCCATATAGCCTACTTGACGGGGCTCCCTTCAACCCTGCCCTTGACCCCACCCCTGGCCCCTGCCTCAAAAGTTGGGGGGATATGGTGCAACAGTTGTGGAAGTGAACAGTGACTTCAGAACTGCTGGTATAATTTCCACATGCTTGACCAGGGCCGCTGATAGGGCAGTACAAACAGCCCTGTTGTACTGGGCCCGCCCCATCAGCTCCACAGAGGGGCCTGGGCATCATTACAGTTCATTGCTGTTTATCAGGGTGGTGACGCGAGTGGAGGACCCGGGGAGACATTGGACTACCCCGGGTCCTTTTAATATACAGCGGGGGGGGGGGGTAGTTGTTCATCCTCGTCCCTCTTCAAACCGTTCGAAAATAAAAAAATTTTCGTCGTTACTTGACATTACTACGGGTCCGGGGAGACACCTCGACTACCCCGCCCGGGTCATGTTGTCCCGACAAACATGACGGGATAGTCGCCGGGACCAGTTCGTACACCTTTAATATGGTCGTCAAGACTTCAGTGACAAGTGAAGGTGTTGACAACGTGGTATAGGGGGGTTGAA
>BLSH010372459.1:91801-116351 GCA_018402905.1 Glandirana rugosa | reverse complement strand
CATCTCCCCGCTGCTACACAGAGCGATAATGCTAATGTGCGCTAGGTGATTAGGGTGTGCCCAGGCACATCTACCACACCCTGTGCGCACGCCTATGAGGCTAAAAATAATTGAAATACAATGTAGAAATGAATATATATATTATATAAATTATATATATATATATATATATATATATATATATATATATATATATTTTTTTTTTTTTATTATGTTTTCATTTAAATTGTACATAAAACAAACAAGGAGAGAAAGACAAAGAGTATGGTTCCCATCCAGAGAAGCAAAACAAAATACAATTTACAGGGTTATTTTTGTATGAAAATACAGCAGAGACACCCAATACAAACCAACCCAAGTGTAGAGTAACACATTACACCATATAACAATACTTAATTTAACCAACGTACATGGGGATGCCGGAGGTGCAAAGTAAGCACACAGAATAGACTACAAGGGAAGAGACAGATAACCTTAAACAGTTTTAGAAGGAGGGAAGTTACCATATTCAGACTAGTCCCAAGAATCCCTGCATTTATTAAACTGTACAAGAGTGGCGGTAGAGGTAGCAGTAGGGAATTCCATTCTCCAGATGTCCACTGTAATGTGTAAAAGTTGGAATTTAGTAGGTGGCTCTTTGGACAACCAATGAATTGGAATGACTCTCCGGGCTTCAATGAGAATGTATGAGATCAAATGCTTGGCTGGTTTAGGGATGCCGGGGAACGGAAGACCTAATACAGTGAATAGTGAATAGGGTCTAATGCAAAGGGAATAGACCTCTGAAGGGCATGTGCCCACTTGCGCATATATAAGTGGGTTTTCTCCATAAGGGGAGATGTTTTGTGAAGGATCTTGTAGAGGGGGGAAATCAAATGACCTTGATAAGGGCCTTCAGCCCAGATAAAATAAATATATTCTGAGCATAGATAGCCATCAAGCTAATCTCTTTTAAATACACAAGTAAAAATACTCTGAAAAGAAATAAAATTCCATATATCCCTTTAAAATAACTGAGCTGTATAAGGAGATGCTCGCGGCACAGAATAGACAATGCCTTTTTCTATTACAAAACCTTAAACTGTAGCAGAAACATTGAACCCTGTTATAAGCAGACAGCAAAACAATCTGCAATACAAATAATTCCATCAGACAAAGGGCAATTTCATGTTCTCCTCTCACCGCCGCAGGAATTCGTTTAACCTAATCCTAACTACACCAGAAACCTTTATATTGGCATGGCGGCTGGTCACCTCTGGCCCCCATCGGCCTTCTGTATATGAAAGAACAGGAATGAACTTTTCTCAGCTTTCCAGGTAAAACACAATCATGCCATTTATCACACTGCTAAGCCACCCTGGAAGTCTTAGTAGAAGAAACGCTGTCACCGGAGGAGTGTTATTAATTGTCTTACCTCCCGCCGCAGTTTATGACCTGCGTTCCTTTGTAATTTACAGGATATTAGAAGCGTGATATCTAGAGAGCAAGACATCACCATCTATCATATAATTCAGTCCTTTTCTATGGCGAGTTAATCAGTGAGTATGATCTGGATGTCCGCATGACGCTATATAAGGGAAATGTCATCATTTGTTATACAGGGAGCTGCTGTTCCATTGGGAGTCATTCACACGGACAATGACATACATTCCATTAGATGCATCTATATAACTACATGTATGGCATATAAACGCATAGAATGATTTTAACTATTATAATGCATACAGTACATTCACTTGCATTAAAGTGATTGTAAATGCAAAAAAAACCAAAAAAAAATACAGGTTTATTCTTACCTGCTTTATGGAATGTAATTGCACTGAGACCCCCCGCATCTCCTCTTCTCAGGTCCCCTGCTGGTGCTTTTTGCTCCTCTTCTCTGGTGACTGATCCCATAGAAAGGCTTGCTCCTGAGCTGTGCTGCCTGTATCTATTGACACAGACAGCAGGGCTCAGCCCCGCCCCACCCCCCTCATCACTAGCTTTGATTGGCAGCAGCAGGAGCCAATGATGGCTGTGTGACCGCCTCTGCAGACGGGCACAGCGCTGGATCGAATGAGGGCTCTGGAAGGGGGGGGGGGGGCTGAGGGAGGACACTACTACCTAAACATTTTGCTTTTGAGTTGGATAGACTGCAGAGGGGTTCACTAACTTTGGAGGATATTTCCCTTCACTTCCTGTAGTGGCTATGAAAGAGGAAGTGAAGGAAAAATCACCCCAATAGGAATCATATGACAAAAAAAAAAAAAAAAACTGACGGGTTATAACCCTCTCATACACTATCCGAAATAGAAAAAAATAGTCTAGCCTTTAGTTCTACCTCCAGCTTTACCTTCACCTACCTAACCCTTACCTACTTCTCGTAATTAATCCTCCCGTCATCAGAAACCTGAAACTTACAAAGGTGTAAACTAAGTAAGTAAAATTTTATATGATGTTTATTATGTTATTTCAGAAGCGAGATACAACAAATACCAAAATTATTGGGACTCCTGCCTTTACACGCACATGAACTTTAATGGCATCCCAGTCTTAGACCTAAGGGTGCAATAGTGAGTTGGTCCACCCTTTGCAGCTATAACAGCTTCAACTCTTCCGGGAAGGCTGTCCACAAGGTTTAGGAGTGTCTATGGGAATGTTTGACCATTCTTCCAGAAGAGCATTTGTGAGGTCAGGCACTGATGTTGGATGAGAAGGCCTGGCTTGCATTTTCCGCTCTAATTCATTGTGAAGACCAGTCAAGTTCCTCCACACCAAACTCGCTCATCCATGTATTTATGGACCTTGCTTTGTGCGCTGGTGTGCTGACTGTTGGAACAGGGAGGGGCCATCCCCAAACTGTTCCCACAAAGTTAGGAGCATGAAAATGCGCAAAACGTCTTGGTATGCTGATGCCTTAAGAGTTCCCTTCACTGGAACTAAGAGGCCAAGCCCAACCCCTGAAAAACAACCCCACACCATAATCCCCCCTCCACCAAATGATTTGGACAAGTGCACAAAGCAAGGTTCATAAAGACATGGATGAGCGAGTTTGGGGTGGAGGATCTTGACTGGCCTGCAGAGAGTTTTGACCGCAACCCAATAGAACACCTTTGGGGTGAATTAAAGCTCAGTTTGCGAGCCAGGCCTTCTCTCCAACGTCAGTGCCTGACCTCACAAATGCGCTTCTGGAAGAATGGTCAAACATTCCCATAGACACTCCTAAACCTTGTGGACAGCCTTCCCAGAAGAGTTGAAGCTGTTATAGCTGCAAAGGGTGGGCCAACTCAATATTGAACCCTACGGACTAAGTCTGGGATGCCATTAAAGTTCATGTGCGTGTAAAGGCAGAGTCCCAATACTTTTGGTAATATAGTGTGTGTGTGTATATCATTTCCTGATGCTCATTATTTTCTTTCTGAGAATTCTAATGACTAGTTAGGAGAGGTGATTTCTGTGGAAGGTATATACAAGTGGTATTCAGTAACCCTCCGAAAGCAGGCTTGACTGCATTTGTGGACTGTCTGGTGGGTAAACATACCGTATTATCTTCCAGTACGGACAGCCCGTGCTGTTTTATGTTCAGCTTCTGAAGCTCAGCCCGAGGGAAGTACTTCACACACACAAGTTATTTGGGATAAAATTTCTATTTTAGCAGATCGGCTAGGAATAAAACAAGAACTTTGACTTTAGTCAAGAAAAGAATAATAACTTTACAATGTAGCTTGAAAAGTATATATACCTTAGAGCTGAACTCCAGGCAGATATGAAAGACACGGCTCTGTGACCATTAATATGTTATTAAATGTATTTTTTTTCATGTAAGCAGTGTTCGTTCCTGAATTTGACCTGATATCAGCCTCCTGCAGTCCCGGTACAGCATAGCTGGAGTGTGAGAGGAAGAAGCAGTACGAAGAGCCAATCAGTTCTTGTACTGACAAGAAGCATATTCACAGGAGGAGAGAGTAGCATGACAAAAAAGAAGAACTCATCAATGTGCAGCTTTTCCTTTCACTGTCCAGTCACAGGCCGGGGGATGGGTCTATAATGACCTGGGCTCAGAGGAAGTGGGTTAAATGATGCTGGCCATCAGACTGAGGCCAACCAGTGGCAGAAAAAATAGTGCGGAGGAAATGTCTGGATTTAAGGTGGATATTGCAGCAAAAGCTGTTTAGTTTAATGGGCTATTCATTTTTATCTTATTCTTTTTGGACTGCATTCGGCTTTAAAATATGAATTCATGATGACCCCTGTCCAGACTCATTTGTTTTTTAGTCTGTAAGCCTTATGTATTTTTTTTCTTTATACCAATATCATTTGAAAAAACGACCTATGATATGCAACCATAAAATCGTAGGATTTATTCTATAATGGAGAAACAAAAAAAAATTTCATAAAACCCCTAATCTCTAAAGGCCTGAAATGGTGTATATGTTATCATTCACAATATTTATGCATGCATCACATAACCATTTGTAGGACTTTGTCCATAGGCAAACCATCAGAAAGTAGATTGATGGTCATAGAATTATCATAAACGTGCATCCATGACTGCACAACTGTCGATTTAAGCGACAATATATGTACGAAAGCCACAAAACCATTGAACCATGGTTCTTTTATATCCAAAGTAAGGATGCATAAGATCTAATGGATAAGTGGAATACGCACATGTTCTATTTGACTGAAAGCCGCAGATAGCAGTAATGGGTAGCCATAACTGTGAAAAGCCTCATATGCACAGACATTACATGTCAGGTGCGTCTGTTGACACTACAAGTAAATGTGTTAATCAAGGGAGATTCCACACTTTTCATTCTCTTAGCATCTGGAAGCCATCCAACCATGGCTAATGGACTAGTTAGGACACCTAAGTTGATCTGCCAATATCTCACAATGCTCACAGTAGGGTGTGCGTCTCCAACATATGGCAGATGTCAAATGAACACTATTGTCCTCCCACATGTGTCAGTCTCTCAACTACAATGTCACGGTTCAGAAAAAAAGCATATTGTGATCCCATAGACATTCCTTCCTAACCCATGGAACCCTTGGGTTCCTCCAGAGGATACTAGGGGTTTGTAGGCAGATTGAACCGTGTATAGTTATAGTAAGTCAGTAGCTGGCCAAAGCTATGGGGAAACAATTAAATGTGGCAAGCTCAATTTCCAGGTTTTTCGTCCCAGCCAGACCACCTGTGCTATAAAAAAGGGGACAGCTGAGGTCCAGGATTCCGGTGGGTTTCAATATTACTTGTGAGTGGAATCATTTGGCACGGCTGAAGTAACGAGGGTTTATTAGATGTCATCAAGCCATGGACAACACCATTATAGACTCTCACTTCACCAAGGTATGCCTGGTTCACTACACTACTATAGTTAAGGATAGAGGAAAATGTTGTTCATATTGAACTGTTCTACCACATTTCTTCAGTAAAAGTTACATTATCCGTTATGAGCATGGTCTGAAGTTACTCAAAGGGGTGCATGTGGATTCTGGTGTATCAAAGGAACTTGGGTCTGTAAGGCACAGAGGGGCATGAAGTAGCAACTCTACAAAAGGTTAACTTGGCAAGACAAGGAGGAAGAGTGTAGTTGCTATGGGTAACCAAGTAGAAGAACACCCTACAAGCAACCATTATTAAGCACCAAAGGCATTAGGCATGGTAACTGGTAAGGTAATAGGTCCTCCTGTAGTGAAGGGGTTGTTATCTGGCTCCATCCCTAGTGGTTGGTATTCCGTAGCACCTGGATCCAAGCCTGTGTTATTGAGATCCATTGTTTGGTAAAGAGGTAAGGGAAGTTAGGAGTTAATAAGCATGCATGAGGTCTGCACTATGTGCTCGACGGGACCCCATTCTGTTACTGTAAGTGAGGTAACATAGGTACATTGGACTGGTGGAGTGGGTGCAGGTTCATAAAATCCCTCCTAATGAAACCTATATCAGTTACAGTGTGTAGTGACATGGGTCAAGTTGCTTTTCAGAGGAATGCTGCACTTTATTACTGCATACAGTCAAAGCTCATCTCTAAATCAGGGAACTGCCTTAATGTTAAATTTTTCACATGACTGCAGTCTGCCTGGTCCTGGGCAATGATGAGCATGCCCTGCATGAGGCGCACTGTGATAACCGACTCCTTTGAACTGGGCTGATCACAGAACAGGGTAAAGCGCCAATCACAGCAGGCCCTTTACCACATGATCAGCTGTCAGCCAATGACAGCTGATCAGGAGGTAAACAGGAGCTGGTTACTGGCCTTTTTCTCCTCATGATCAGCATGAGGAAAAAAGAATAAAGCTGGTAACTGGTTTCTGTTACAGGGACATCAGTCCCAATCTGTGCTACCCATCAGTGCCCACAAGTGCTTCTAATCAGTGCCCACGAGTGCCATCTATCAGTGCCACATTTCAGTGCCCATGAGTGCCACCATTCAGTGCCAGTCAGTGTCCATCAGTGTCACCTTTCAGTGCCATCAGTAGAGCCCATTAGTGCCACCTATCAGTGCTGCTAATAAGTGCCCATCAGTGCTTCATCATCAGCATCACCTGCCAGTGCCTATCAGTGGCACCTATCAGTGCTCATCAGTGCCACCTCTCAGTGCCCTTCAGTGCTACCTATCAGTGCCCATCAATGCAACCCATCAGTGCCTCCTCATCAGTGCCCTCCAGTGCAGCCTCATCAGTGCTCTTCAATGCAGCCTCATCAGTGCCCATCAGTGCAGCCTCATCAGTGCCCATCAGTGCTGCCTTATCATTGCCACCTCATCAGTGCCTATCTGTGCCCGTCCGTGCAGCCTCACCAGCGCACATCAGTGAAGGAGAAATATTACCTGCTTGCAAAATTTTATAACAAACTATGAAAACAAATTTATATTTTTTAAAAAATGTTGGTCTTTTTTTGTTTCTTTATCAAAAAATATAAAACTCAGTGGTGATTAAATACCACCAGAAGAAAGCTCTATTTGTGTAAAAAGAATGATAAAAATTTTGTTTGGGTACAGTGTTGCATGACCACACAATTGTCATTTAAAGCGCAGCAGTGCTGAAAGCTGAAAGTTGGCCTGGGCAGGAAGGGGTTGTAAGTGTCCTGTAGGCAAGTGGTTAAGCAATGAGTAATTTCTGCTTCTCAGATATTTAAACCAATTATCTTTTCAGCTATTGGTAAGGGGGTATTCTTCCTCTCAAATGTAAGAAACATTCTTCTTGCTCACCACCAGTGTAATGCGGTCCTTCTCCGATGCCAACTCAATAAAGTGCAGTAATGATAGTAGCAACATTTTCCCGTGTGTGCTCTCACCTTACTCCAAGGATCTAATACTCATCCATGTAGTCGAAAAAATAAATACATCTTGAGACTGAGTGCTGCACTTTAATTCATTTAGCAAAGCATCCACCATAATCACTATATGGCCAGAGTTCATCGTGCCAAATACCATCATTCATCATGACGCACACCAGGCCCTTGGGAAACTGTGCTAACCAGTTTCCTTGGACATCTCTTATGGATGCTTTGCTCAGATTGCTGGATCTATTATTGGATAAGCGTACCTCATGTCTTTACTAATTCTATGGAATTATAATATGGATGTCACGTTACACATACAGTACAGTAAAACCTTGGTTTGAGAGTGTTTTGCAAGATAAGCAAAATTTTTTAATACATTTTGTCTTGATATACAAGCGATGTCTTGATAAGCAGTGTCCCGTCACAACCGAGTATAAAAGAGAAGAGAGGCGCCTCTAAGTGTAGCAATATGGCTACATTTAACCGGTTCCACACCGCGCGCAGTATATTTACTGCGGCGGTGTGGACACTTTTTACGGCAATTCGCGCAGGCGCAGCTAGGGGGCGATCGCGCGCCGGAGGCGGCACGCTCTTGTGCCCGACACACTCTGGAGGAGTGTGCCCGTGGCTCGGGTGGACCCGATGTCCGCCGGCGAGCCGCGATGAGCTGCTAGAGCCAAAGAGCGGGGAACCGCCGATGTAAAAATGGCGGTTCCCCGCTCTTTCAATGGGGACATAAGAGATCTACTCATCCCTGTCACTGGGATCAGTTAGATCTCTTATGCCCATGGTAGCCCAGCCCCCCCACAGTTAGAACACACCCAGGGAGCACAGTTAACCCCTAGATCGCCCTAGATCGCCCCCTGCAGGTTAACCCCTTCACTGCCAATGACATTTATACAATAATCAGTGGATATTTAAATTTATGATCACTGAATAAATGCCATTGGTCCCAAAAAAGTGTCAAAAATGTCTGACATATCCACCCCAATATTACATTACCGCTAAAAATCACAGATCACCGCCATTACTAGTGAAAAATAAAAAAAAATAAAAAAACCCAGAAATGAATTCTCATCATCCGTAAACGCGGCAACTTTTGCGCAAACCAATCAATAAACGCCTATTGTGATTTTTTTTAACATAAATATGAGGAACAATATAAATTGGCCAAAACCGACGAAAAAAAATGTTTTTTTATATTTTTTTTGGATTTGAATTTTAGCAAAAAGTAAGAAATATCGTTTTTTTTTTCAAAATTGTCACTCTTTCTTTGTTTATAGCAGCGATCAGAAATGACGCAGCGGTGATCAAATACCACCAAAAGAAACCTCTGTTTGTGGGGAAAAAAGGATGCAAATTTTGTTTGGGTACAACGCCGCACGACCTTGCAATTGTCAGTTAAAGCGACACATTGCCGAATCGCAAAAAGTGCTCTGGTCAGGAAGGGGTAAAACTTTCCGGGGCTGAAGTGGTTAATGAAGGTACAACATTTAGCAACTCACATGGTTGATGATTAAAAGAGGCACATCTAAGTATGCAAGCATCCAGGGTAAAGCTGTCCACACAGACCATCCTCCGCACTGCCATCAATGTCATCCCTTCCACACTGCGCTCCACAAGCTTTTCAAGCCTCGCTTTCAGATCGCTGGACTGCAGGATAGTCTTCCCGGTCAGGATTGCAGACTGACAGCGGTGAGAGCCGGCGGTGCGGAGGACGGTCTATGTGGACAGCTTTACCCCAGATGCCTGCATACTTAAATGTGCCTCTTAATCATCAACTATGTGAGTTACTAAATGTTGTGCCTTCATTAAATGTAACCATATTGCTACACTTAGAGGCGCCTCTCTTCTGTTATTTTCTGTAGCTCCTGTTGGATTTTGCTTCTAAGCTGCCATTTGTGGATGGCCATTTTACGGTTACACAACCTATCACATTGCTATAAGATTTTTATATATGGACTATAAACTGAAGAACTTATGAATAATTGGTTGTGGAAGGAATCATCTGAGTTTCCATTCTTTCTTATGGGGAAATTCACTTAAATATAAGAGTTCTTTGGATTATAAGCATGTTTCCGGAACGAATTATGCTTGCAATCCAAGGTTTTACTGTACATTGTAAATTGCTGTTTAGAATAGTTGCTCCACTTTCCCAATTAGTCCAACCAATAATAGCAACTTTTTATACTACTTGCAATTTCACAGCTTTAGAGAAATGGCAAATTTGAATATATGTATATTATGGCAAAACAATTAAAAACATATATATCAAAATCCAAGCAATATTCACCAAGCACAGCACCTAACCAGAGGCGAAGAATGCCGGGTGTAAATTAGACCCCCCTCAGCTACGTAGATTGAATGAGACTGTATAAATGATTTTCATTAACCCGATCAGCTATGTAGATTGAATGAGACTGTGTGAATGATTTTCATTGACCCCCTCAGCTATGAAGATTAAATGAGACTGCACGATGATTAGACACATGGAGTGTGCCTATAAATGACCTGACTAATGTGAAGTGAGATCTGATTGGTTGTAGTGGGTTACTATATTCTTCAGATCATTGTATCTCCTTATTAACCTCTTCAGCCCCAGAAAGGATTTAGCTTCCTTTTGCAATACGGCACTGCTCTAATTTAACTGACAATGGCGCGGTCATGCGACGATTTACCCAAATAAAATTGATGTCCCTTTTTTACACAAATAGAGCTTTCTTTTGATCACCTCTGCGTTTTTTATTTTTTGAGCTATAAACAAAAAAGAGCAAAATTTTCAAAAGAAAAACAATACTTTCTGCTATAAAACATATCCAATAAAAAAATCAGCTTAGACCAATATGTATTCTGCTACACATTTTTGTTTAAAAAAATCCCAATAAGCGCATATTGATCGGTTTGCGCAAAATTTATAACGCCTACAAACTATGGGATATCTTTCTTTCTTTTTTTTTTTTTTTACTAGTAATGGCGGTGATCAGCGATTTATAGTGGGACTGCGATATTACGGTGGACAAATCGGACATCTAACTGACACTTTTGACACTTTTTGGGGACCAGTGGCACCAATACAATGATCAGTACTAAAAAATATGTACTGTTACTGTACTAATGACACTGGCAGGGAAGGGGTTAACGTCAGGGGAGATCAAAGGGTTACATGTGTTCCCTGGGGGTGTTTGCAAACTGTGGGGGGGGGGGCTGCTTTGATTGGGGGATAGACATAGTAGGCAGACCACCGTTCTGCCTCTGCTGGACCCACTGATTAGCTCCTGCTGTGTTCAAACACAGCAGGAGTGGGTCGCTGGCGGTGCGTGCCCAGACCCGAAACAAGAAATCATGTACACATACATAATTTCACCCAGGAGCACCGCCCTGCTACAATATATCTGTGTGTGGTGGTCCAGAAGAGCTTAAACAAATTAATGAACCACTTCAATACTGGGCACTTTTCCCCCTTCCCAATTTTCAGCTTTCAGCGCTGTTGCATTTTGAATGACAACTGTGCGGTCCTGCGACGTTGTACCCAAACAACATTTTTATAATTTTTTCCCCACAAATAGAGCTTTCTTTTGGTGGTATTTGATCACCACTCGGGGTTTTTTTTTTTTTTTTTTTTTGTGCTACAAATATAAAAAGACCAACAATTTTGAAAAAAAAATTTTTTTTGTTTCTCTTACAAAATTTTGTAAATAAGTAAGTTTTCTCCAACATTGATTGGCACTGATGAGGTAGCACTGATGGGCACTGATGATGTGGCACTTATATGTAGCACTGATAGGCGGCACTGATAACCAGCACTGATGGGCACTAATAGGTGGAACTGATATGCGCCACTGATGGGCGGCACTGATGGGCACTGCTAAGTGCCACTGATGGGCACTGCCAGGTGGCACTGGGCACTGATATGTGGCACTGATGGATGGCACTGATAGGTGACAGTGGTGGGCACTGATGGGCACTGATAGGCGGCACTGAGAGATGGCACTGTTTTGCAGCCCTGCTAAGGTGGCACTGGCAGGCATCACAGATGGGCACTGAGTGTCACCCCTATTGGGCATACCTGGTGGTCCTGTGTGGCATACCTGGTGGTCCTGTGTGGCATACATGGTGGTCCTGGTGGGCATCCCTGGTGGTCCTGGGTGGGCACATCCCTGGTGGCCATGGGTGGCATCCCAGGCAGTTCTGGGTGGGCATCCTCGGGGGTATGCACTGATAATCAATCAGTGCATACCCCCCCCCCCCCGTGAGGAGAGCAGCCGATCAGCTCTCCTCTACTCGCGTCTGGCAGCACGAGTAGAAGAAAAGCAGATACACAGCTTTTCCTATTTACACTGTGATCAGCTGTGATTGGACACAGCTGATCATGTGGTAAAGAGCCTTCGTCAGAGGTTCTTTACCACGATCGGAGTTGCGGTGTGTCAGAGTGACACGCCACACTACTGATCGCCGCGCTGCGCGCCCCCGCTGGAGAACGATCGCAGGTTATCTGGCTGGACGTCATATGACATCTGGTCAGGATAACTGAACCACTTCCCGCCCAGTCTATAGACAAATGACGGCCAGGCGGGAAGTGGTTAAACACTTGCAGCTCTTCTGACCATAAATCATTTAAAGTGAACCCGGCACTATCAGTTTTTGATGCTTGCCACCAAGGAAAATGGAATCAGGTACTTTCCTTGTCAATGTGCAGCCGTTCATAGTTAGTCAGGTTGAAAAAAGATCATCTAGTTCAACCAAGGGAAGAAAAAAAAAACAGTACAATCCCCTATACACAATCCTATACCCACAGTTGATCCAGAGGAAGGCAAAAAAACTCCCTCCAAGAGGGGAAAAAAATCCTCCCTGATCCCCCAAGAGGCAATCGGATTATCCCTGGATCAACTTTACCTATAAATGTTAGTATTATATTATGTACATTTAGGAAATAATCCAGGCCTTTTTTAAAGCAATCTACTGAGCTGGCCAGAACCACCTCTGGGGGGAATCTATTCCCCATTTTCACAGCTCTTACTGTGAAGAAACCTTTCCGTATTTGGAGATTAAATCACTTTTTCTCCTTACTTGCTCTCATCTTGCTTGTCCTATTGTGCAGCTTATGGTTTCCTGTGGCCACAACGACTAAAGGTTTACTTTAAAGCAGCCTTTTTAATTTATTTAACACAAATGAACCCCTGAAACAACTTTAAGGTTTCAATGGCCTCATGATAGTAATTACTATATCTATAGCTCATGGTACCTTAGCTTAAACAGCAAACTGTGATAAAATAAAAAATAAAGCAATAAGGATGTGGTGTACTTAGGGGTCTATTCGTAAAACATATTGGGGTTGATTTACTAAAACTGGGGAATGCACAATCAGGTGCAGCTGTGCATGGTAGCCAATCAGCTTCTAACTTCAGCTTGTTAAATTAAGCTTTGACAAAAAAAAAAACAACTGGAAGCTGATTGGTTTCTATGCAGAGCTGTACCAGATTCTGTACTCTCAAGCTTTAGTAAATCCACCTTAGCTGTCACTAATAAGTACCATAATGTATGTAATGTATTCATTTCCTATGATCATCCGCTCCATCTAGTGGCCATAATGCACTATTTTTCTGAAATACCTCAATCAAGAAAATATTGCACCAAACAGAGCTGAAGATGCTGTATTACACACATTACATTTTTTTTTATAAATAGACCCCTTAGTGTATTTAAGATCTAGTTTTTTTCTATATTCCAAAATTATTTGCGGTAATAATATTGCAACAAAAAGATCACCTTAGATTGGTGATCAGAGGATGAAGAACCCCTTTGCATTGGTTGTTATTAAGAAAATCAGTGGGAGAAGGACACGCTGGTGGCCAGTTGGAAAATGTTTCTTTTGGCGGACAGAGGAAAGAATGCCCCCCTTATCCTTACAGATAGCTAGAAAGATCATTGGTGTCAGTGGTTAATTATATCACACCTCCCAACTTTCTGAAATAGGAACAAGGGGCACCTATTAGCAAAAGTATGTAGGCATAGGACACTCCATGCCAAGCCCTCTTAAAGGACAAAAAAAATATTAGTTAAACCCTCAAGTGTTTTTTTTAACCAGTAATATTCCAGTACTATTCCTTTATTCTGGCTGTTGAAATTTACAAATGCAACAATTTAGAAATTGTATGAAAGGTAAATAGTGTATTTTATATACAACTATATAGATCAGACCAGAGGCGTAACTAGAACCTTCAGGGCCCCGGTGCAAGAAATTATAAAGGGCCCCCCTGACCCCTGGCCAGGGCCCTTCTCTCTTCCCACTGATCCTGGGGCCCTTTACTCCAGTCACAGGTACCTTTATTATGGTCCCAATGAATAGTTGTGTACCGAGCCTCCCATTCATTCAGAAACGGAAGTATAGTAAAAACTGTTTACTATGCTTCAGTTATGAATGAACCAGTTGGTACCAATCACTGACTCTGTCCATTCAGAAAAGGAAAGAGCCGGTGAATGACAAATTTATCTACCCGTTCCCATCTCTCCATCATGACAAATCTTCTACAGCAGCTGGCAGGAGAGAGGAGGGGGGAAGACAGCAGTTCTGTGGGGGGACCAAGGAAGCACACAGGGACCATGGAAACAGCAGAAGACAAGTAAACTGGATAGGAGGGGCGTCAGGGGCAGCATATAGAGGAACCAATCTCCTGCATTAGGAGGAAAATGGAGGAGATTGGTTCCTCTAAATGCCAACCCCCGCCATCCCTCCTATCTAGGTGTACAATGGAGGTACATGGGCCCACTGGAGCATGGGGCCTGGTTGCAATTGCAACCCCTGTAACCCCTGTAGTTACACCCCTGGATCAGATCAAAATGAGGGACAAATAAGGATATAAGAGGGACAAAGGGACTTTGTGACAAATCAGGGACAGTGACATAAAATCAGGGATAGTTGGGAGCTATGCTTATATGATGAGTGTTAGAAATTACTCACGGAATACCTACAGAGGTGGCTAGGGATATCTCAAGCTGTAGCTAACTGACCTCCCATCTGATGGTGTCTTCATAGTCAAGTCCAATGCCACTTGGCCAAGCCAGTGAGGGAGACATTTTGACTACCACTTCAAGTGGGGCATTCTTCCCACTCAGAGGTGTAATAGATCCTTCAGGGCCCCGGTGCAAGAAACCATGAAGGCCCCCCCAAACCCCCCACTTCCATCCAAGCCCTTGGCTTTTAGTTCTGGGAGGGTGTCCATGGACATCCTCCCAGGACCATGCCTCCCGCGTGCTGAGAGGAGAAGCGGCCATTCAGCGGCTGCAGAAGGCGGGGATCGATTCCGCTATATGCCACCCCTCCTATTCTGCTTTACAAGGGGACCTCACGGGCCCCCTAGAGCATGGGGCTGAGTCACAAGTGCGACCTTTGCATCCCTTATAGCTACGCCCCTGTTCCCACTGACCCTCACCAATGTATGGGGTATTTTCCCAATGGCCCCTGATGGATTATTCTTCAGGGGTTCCCTGAGACCTAAAAATTCCAGGTTCCTCTGGGGTAAAAAGGTTGAGAAAGGCTGCACTTGAGGAACCTTGGTTGAACAAGACTGCTTTAAACAGATGGAGATCCACTGGAGATTTTGAAAAACCATTTAAATATACAGTATGTGATAATGGGCACCTTCTGGACAGTCCATCACTGCAGATCCAGACCTCACATTATCAGAAACAGATTTATAGGTGTAAAACTCCACTGGATACAGAGCTACCATAAATCTGACAAACCATCATTTCATAATCCATAATATCATTCCAAGTGCAGTGGATATGACAGCATGACCAGAAAGTCAAATCAGATTAGGAGGTCAACAGCAAGTCAAACGCACCTGGGATTCATCTAAGACAGTGGTTCTCAACTCCGGGCCTCGGGACCCACTAACAGGTCAGGTTTGCAGGATAACTGGAATACATCACAGGTGATATAATTTGCTGCTCAGTGACTGCAGTATTCTAGTCTGCATCTCCCCAAGGTAATACATAAAATCTGGCCTGTTGGTGGGTCCTGAGGACCGGAGTTGAGAACCACTGATCTAAGAAAAGCTTCTCAAACTGACCTCAAAGTCTATGCCTGGAAGAAGCTGCATTTGTCCACAGACACAATCCCAAAGCCTAGCCCTAAGCCCTCAGCCCTCATACACACAGGCGTTTTTTAACGCCACGCTTTTGTGCATTTTTTACATCTCTCCATGTTATTCAATGGCCCCCTAAAAACGCCAACGTTTTTGAGCAGTAGAGGACATCGGCGTTAGTGAGTTGTAACTAGAATGCGGGACCAGCGCGTTCCGAGGCTGTAACGTTTTGGCGTTTTTGACACCGGCGCCGCGAAACGCCCACTAACGCTGTACCAGCGTTAACCGGCATTTTTGACGCCGACATTTTCTGGTTAAAAAATTGCAGAGGAATGTTTTGTTTTTTTTTAAAACGCCTATTGACACAGACGCTCACTAACGCTCATTAATGCCTATGTAAAACGCCGAAAAAAACGCTGATTTTTTCCTGACATCGGACCCGACGTTTTGCTTGTTTTTAAACATACGCCCATGTGTATGAGGCCTTAAACTCATAAAACGAAATATGTACAAATAGCCTGCAGTGGATATACAAGTATACATGATGTCACAAAGCTCTGTCCAATGCCTTTCACGCAACTGAGTATGGCCATTGCCTTGCTGATTAAATAAACCCTCCGCTCGACCCTCTATCCGCTCTCTTCATACTCAGGCTGCCAGCTGCTCTGTCTGTTAATCATCACTATTGCTGCAGATCACTTATAAGGCACTCGACTTTCTATAAATAGTTTTCATGCTGCTTGTTAAATATCACTAGAGGTTATTCATAATAATATATATATTCACATCACATTCTGGCTGATTATTGTATCAGCCTACTGAGAGAATTGGCTTGTGGATGCCTGGATAGTAAAAACCTTATTTTTGTTTGCATGAGCTGCCTACAGAATAGAAATGGGGAGTACTCATAGGCTGCGTTTATTTATAGACGCACACTGTAAGTATGATTCTATATATAGATACCTACCATTGCATCCTTTGTTATACATGTAGCTGAACAACCATGACCCTGACCTGTTAGCTGGAAAACAATTCCTACGGAATAGAAGAACTTGCCATTTTAAAATATAACTCCAGGCAAATAGTAAAAACACCATTTAATCCAGTTTTGTAATTATTTATCCACTTCAGCCCCAGAAGGATTTCCCACTGTAGGACCGGAGCACTTTTTGCGATTCGGCACTGCATCATTTTAACTGACAATTGCGCCGTCGTGCGACGTTGTACCCAAACAAAATTTGCGTCCTTTTTTTCCCAAAAATAGAGCTTTCTTTTGGTGGTATTTGATCCCCTCTGCGTCATTTCTGATCGCCGCTATAAACAAAAAAAGATTGACAATTTTGCAAAAAAAAAAAACAATATTTCTTACTTTTTGCTAAAATACAAATCCCAAAAAATATATATATAAAAATAAATGTTTTCATCAGTTTTGGCCGACTTAAATTCTTCCTCATATTTTTGGTGAAAAAAAATCGCAATCTGCATTTTAAGTTGCCGTGTTTACCATGAGAATTCATTTCTGGCGTTTTTACATTTTTTTTTTTGTATACTGGTAACGGCGGGGATCTGCGATTTCTATCGGGGCTGCGATATTGGGGCGGACATGTTGGATATTTTTGACACTTTTTTGGGACCAATGTCATTAATAGAGCGATCGGAAATTTAAATGTCCACCACTGGTTACTGTATAAATGTCATTGGCAGAGAAGGGGTTAACCTGGGGGGGTGTTATAGGGGTTAACTGTGTTCCCTAGGCGTGTACTAACTGTGAGGGGGCTGGGCTGTCAGGAGCATGAGAGATCTAAGTGATCTCAGTGCCAGGGATCAGTAGATCTCTGCCATGCTGCCTGACAGCGTGGGGAACCAACGCGTTTACATCGGCGGTTTTCCATTTTTCAGCGGTGGCCAGCAATCGTGGCTAGCCGGTGGAGATCGGGTCTGCCCGAGCCGCAGGCACACTGCTGCAGAGTGCGGCGGGCACACGCGTGAGCCGCCATTTATAGACGGCGATTTGCGAAACAGTGCCACTCTGCAGCAATAAATGTACTCGTGCCGGTTGGGAACCGGTTAAAGAAAAAAAAAACCTATACGTTTAAATATAGCACAGTACATATACTGGAATCAGCCTTAAATTAGCTTCTGGTAATCCACACCTCCCAACTTTTTGAGATGGGAATGAGAGACACCTATTAGCAAAAGTATGTAGGCATAGGACACGCCCCCTACCACGCCCTCTTAAAGGCAAATTACAAAAAAAAAATTAGTTAAACCCCCAAGTGCTTTTTTTAACCACTGTTATTCTTTTATACTGATTTTTCAAATCTACAAATGCAACAATTTAGAATTAGGATAAAAGGTTTAGCACGGGAAAAGACATTTTGAAAGATAAATAGTGCATTTTATATACAACTATTGTGACGCTATGCGTGGCACCACAATGGATGGGCAATACTTGTCGCCTCGCATGCAATCATTTTAAGACGACTAGCAGGAGTCCGACCCGGGTTTTGCCGGCCACTGTGGCAGAGCTGGTTCCTGGCCCGGACTTTCTGGTCCACTCAAACCCCTCTCTACCTGCATTTAATGAGCAGGAAGAGACAGAGGAGAGCTCAACCCTGGATATCAGAGGGAGAAAGCTGAGAGAGCTCTGTGTGATAATTTGGACTCAAAAATCAAGGTTTGCACTGTGCTTATGTTTTGTGGGTATCTGGGACAGCCCCTCACTGTATAAAG
Source organism: Glandirana rugosa (assembly GCA_018402905.1). Lineage (NCBI taxonomy): Eukaryota > Metazoa > Chordata > Amphibia > Anura > Ranidae > Glandirana > Glandirana rugosa. Next base: position 98,267 of record BLSH010372459.1, on the reverse strand, counting down.
AGGAACCTGAGTGTTTAGTTTAGCACTGGACAGTGAGGTTTTGTTTTCTGTTCTTTTATGTGCTTTGAGCTTGCAAACCTGTGATAAGAAACCTGGCAAGCTGCCTGATTTTAAAGAAAGTGACCTCCATGTTGAGTCTTTTCCTCTGAAGAGTGATCCCCATGAGCTATCCCACACTATATAGATCATAGACATGTGCGGTTCTTTATGTTCCGAATTAAAATTTGGACGAATTTTCGTTTTTCGTAAAGTTTTGTTTTTCAGAAATTCAGATGTATCAGAATTTCCGAATTACAATAGTACCAAATTTAAACGAATCCGAAATAACGAAAGAAAAAAAAATTCGGACAAAATTTGAATAATTTTCTAATGGTTTTCGAATAGTTTTTGAATAGTTTTTAAATTCGACTTCGAATTGTTTTCAAATTCAAAAAGTCCTCAAATTTGAATCGTTTTTTAATTTCCAAAGATAACAAAATAGAATAGAAAACAATGGAATAGAACAGAAAAAAAACAATAGACTAAAAAAGAATATAACAGAAAACAAAAGAATAGAATACAACAGAGTAAAACAGCTCTGTTCCACTCCAACATATTATATTCTTTCATATTCTGTTATATTCCCCTCTATTGTATTCTGTCTTTTTCCATTCTATTCCTCCGCTCCACCCCATTCTTCTTGGAAATTGGAAAACAATTCAAATTCGAAAACTTTTTGAATTCGAAAACTATTAGAAAACTTTTCGAATCAATTTGAAAACGAATAAACAAAACAAATTCCGAAAACAAATTAAACGAATTAAACAAATCTAACTAAACAAATTTATGTAAATAACAAATCAAAATGAAACGAAACTAAACAAATTTATTCGCTCAGCACATGTCTAATGATCAGACCAAAATGAGGGACAAATGAGGAGGAAAGAAGGACAGGGGGACTTTGCTCTAAATCAGGGACAGTTGGGAGCTATGAGTAATCTGTTCAGCAACACTACACTGGAAGGAGTCTGCACTTTGAGCCATTCAGGTTTCTCTTGTTTTTCACAGTGCTGTCTGTCTGTCTAACACAGAAAACACGCTTACAGGGGAAGGGAAGAGCACAGGGATGACTCTGGTGTACTGCTGCTACTTCACTGTCCAATCACAGGCTTGGGGAGGAGAGTTGACTAGAGAAGCAAAACTTTCATATAATCAGCCATCAGATAACTAAGTACCATTCCCAAGATTTCATGGTGGGAAGAGATGTTGAACAGCAAAACTCTTAACCACTTCAGCCCTGGAAGGTTTACCCCCCCCCCCCTTCTTAATGACCAGGCCATTTTTGTTATACGGCACTGCGTTACTTTAACTGACAATGGTGTGGTCGTGTGACACTGCACCCGAATAAAAATGATGTCCTTTTTTTCCCCACATATAGAGATTTCTTTTGGTGGTATTTGATCACCTCTGTGGTTTTTATTTTTTGCACTATAAACAAAAAAGGCCCACAATTTTGAAAAAAAAAAAAACAATATTTTTTACTTTCTGCTATAAATCATCCAACAAAAAATCAAATGTATTCATCAATTTAGGCCAATTTGTATTTTGCTACATATTTTTGATGATGATGGTTTGCGCAAAAGTTATCGCGTCTACAAACTGCGGGATATTTTTATGGCATTTTTATGTATTTATTTTTACTAGTAATGGCGGCAATCAGCGGCCAACACCTTACTGACACTTTTGACTTTTTTTGGGAATCAGTGACATTATTACAGCGATCAGTGCTAAAATAATGCACTGTCACTGTACTAATGACACTGGCAGGGAAGGGGTTAACATCAGGGGCGACCAAAGGGTTAAATGTGTTCCCTGGGAGTATTTGCTAACTGTGTGGGGGTTGCTCTGACTGGATGAAGACAGAGATCGGTATTCCTGCTCAGCAGGAACACAAGATCTCCATCTTCTCCCCTGTCAGAGAGGTTATCTGCCTGGGAATGATCGCGGTTGGCCGGCAGACATCGGGTCTTCCGGACCCGCTGATCGGCATCCTCTGTGTCCAATCAGCGTGCGATCGTGCCTCCGGCGGTGCGCAGGCCCCAGTGGCTATTGCACAGAATGACATATGGGTACGTCATTTTGTGCAATAGAGACGACCAACCACAGTAAATATGTGGTAGCCGGTCGGCAAGTCGTTAAAGTAGGGCAGGACAAGAATGAAGGACATATGAGTTTGATTTAATTAAGGCAAAGACTCTGCAAGTGCAGTTGCCCTAAAGCAGGGGTGTCAACCTCAATTGCATTGCAGGCCACATCAGCATTTTGATTGCCCTCATAGGGCCAGTTGTATCCGTAAGACTAAATGTCCTGAGCACCACACCCCCCCTTACATCAGGTGCCAAGAACCCCCCACCATCAGAAGTCAAAAGTCCCCCATCCTCCCTTATATCACAGTGCACCCCTGTTACCTTGTGCTGCTTCCAGGAAGGAGCTGAGAAGCATGACATGCAGGGTCTGGAGGAGGACAGAGGAGGGCAGGAGTCAGCTGCCAGGGTCTGCTAAATGCTGAGACCAGGGGTGCTTCCACTGCACAGAGCAGCACAGGATCTGTAGGAGGAGTTCTTTCCTTCTCTCAGTTGCCAACTGCTGAGACATGGGGGTGGGCGGAGAAGAGGGGAATGCCACAGCTCAGGAGAGGTGCGAGACACCTGTGCTCTAGAGCTTTGTAAATGAGAAGAAGCTCTGCTGACTTCTATCACCCAATCATATGCAAGTGAAAAATGCTGTTTTTTAAATCACCTAATAACTGACCCATACCCAGTTGACGGCTACAGGGCGGTTTGTTAATTCTGGGAGGACAGTGAAGTCTTCCCAGAATTGCGCTCCCGCACGCCCCCTGGGGCATGCACCCGGGAATATCCATGAATATCCACTTCACGGATCGTAGTAAACGGCTGACAGCAGCGGCCCTTTACCACATGATCGCTATATCTACCTTGAGGTGTTTAATTTCCCAAACAGGGTTATTTTTTGGGTGTTTCCATTGTCCTGGTGCTCCAGGACCTTCAAAAGTGCAAGAGGTAGTCAGGAAATTATGTGTGTAATTTATGTCCCTAGAACGCCTGATGGTTGGGCCTCTGTATGTGGCCAGGCTGTGTAAAAGTCTCACACATGTGGTATCGCCATACTCAGGAGGAGTAGCAGAATGTGTTTTGGGGTGTAATTTGTGGAATGCATATGCTGGGTGTGAGAAATAACCTGTTAATATGACAATTTTGTTAAAAAAAAATATTCATTTTGCAAAGAATTGTGGGAAAAAAATGCCAACTTCTAAAAACTCACCGTGCCTCTTAATAAATACCTTGGAATGTCTACTTTCCAAAAAGGGGTCATTTGGGGGGTAATTGTACTTTCCTGGCTTGTTAGGGTCTCAAGAAATGAGATAGGCCGTCAGTAAATCAGGTGTGATCAATTTCCAATTATTGTCCAAAAGAAGATGTCTGAGAAGACTGGAAAACTTTTGTTGGCCAACAAGGCGTTGGCCAATTTTCGGCTCGTGTGTTTGGAAGTTGGACCAACAAAGGTTGTAAGTACAAACAGGCATGCTCAGAATACAGGAAGTGTTCGGTGGTATAAACCTGCGTTCCTAATTCACAAATCACATTCACATGAACTTCCTCTTTATACGCTCATAACACATCACTACGTTTGGCTTTGTTGGCCAATAGTTTGACTCACGTCAGTACGTTAGACAAATCTACGGACAGCCAATTTGGACAAAAGTTGGATGTGCTGTTGTACAATAATCGGCGCATGTGTACGAGTCAAAAATGTGAGAGCACTGAAAGCTGAAAATTGGTCTGGTTGTTAAGGGGGTTTAAGTGCCCAGTGGTCAAGTGGTTAATTTCCTTACACGTGATTGGGTACTCTCTGCAAAGTGAAGCCTTACCTCATTTACTAAGCTCTGAAGCAACTGCACTTGCAGAGGGCAACAGCATTTTGCAAAGTGCACAGTCTATTTGCCTTTAGTAAATCAACCCCTCGGTATAACTGAAGCTATACAGCATAGCACTGGGTCTCTTTTCTTTCTTTTCTTAAACTGTTGTAAAGCTTTAATCACTTGCCAACCGCAGTCTGACGGCGACAAAGTGGCTCAATATCGCAAACCGCCGTCCTATGACAGCAGCTGTGATATCCCTCACTGTGAGTGCGCGCGTGCCGCCGGAGGCGCGCTCACGCGCTACCTGTGTTGGGGGGGGCCAGGGAGTGGGTAGGGCGGACTCGATCGCCGCTGGCTACCCGCGATGGCCCCCCCGCAGTGAAAGAATGGAGATCCGTGTATGTAAACAGGGATCTCCGTTCTGTTAGAGGGGGAAGGGCTGTGATCAGTTTTCCTGTATATGGAAGCTGTGATCACTCCCTTCCCCCAGCCAGGGCAGCCCACACACAGTTAGAACACGCCTAGGGAACGCAGTTAGCCCTTAGAGCGCCCCCTCCAGGTTAACCCCCTCATTACCAATGGCATTTACACAGTAATCAGTGCATTTTTATAGCATTGATCGCTGTATAAATGCCAATGGCCCCAAAAAAATGTCAAAATGGTCCGACATGTCCGCTGCAATATTGCAGCAACGTTAAAAATCGCAGATTGCTGCCATTACTAGTAAAAAATAAAAAAAAATAAAAACCCCAGAAATTAATTCTCATCATCCGTAAACGCGGCAACTTTTGCGCAAACCAATCAATAAACGCAGATTGTGTTTTTTTTTACCAAAAATATGAGGAAGAATATAAATCGGCCAAAACCGATGGAAAAAAATGTTTTTTTTTTACATTTTTTTTGGATTTGTATTTTAGCAAAAAGTAAGAAATTTGTTTTTTTTTTTTTGGCAAAATTGTCGCTCTTCTTTTGTTTATAGTGGCGATCAGAAATGACGCAGAGGCGATCAAATACCACCAAAAGAAAGTTCTATTTGTGGGAAAAAAAGGACGTAAATTTCATTTGGGTACAACGTCGCACGACCGCGCAATTGTCAGTTAAATCCACGCAGTGCCGAATCGCAAAAAGTGCTCTGGTCCTAAAGTGGGAAATCCTTCCGGGGCTGAAGTGGTTAACGTGGATGTAGACCCGATTCATGAAAATTTGAGTTGGGCACATTTATCTGCAGTGTTTTCTTATCTCTTTTCAAAGCACTAAGTCCAGTGGCTTTCTCTTGCTCAGTTCTTCTGTTATCAGCATGATAACTTCTGACAAGTTCTCTGTCAACTGTGATAAAACCAAGCTGAAATTTGTGTCCTGGGAGGTTGCTATAAATAGATTCGCAGAGAGCTTGCCTTGTCACAGCGCAGGTCTGCAAGTCTCTACCTATGAGAAAGGGGAGGGGGGGTATGCCTTTGCTTCAATCAGCTGTCCAGGTTGTATGCCAAGAATCCACTCCTAATTCTGAACAGGAAGAGAAAATCTCTAACACGACGTGCACTTTCTAAAGAATATAGCAAATTTAAGACTGCAGATATACATGTAAAACTTATGTAGGGAGATTTGTTTCATCCCTGTGAATCATCTGAGGCTGTTCACTTCACTGGGTATAGAAGAGGGTTTACAACCAATTTAAGGATTTTCACCTTAATGCATTTTATGCATTAAGGTGAAAAACCTTCTGTGCTGCAGCTCCTCCCCAGACCCCCCCCCCCCCCCGCCCGTATTTTCTTATCGGAGCCCAAAATCAATCCAGCAATGTACCCGAACGCAACAGCTCCAGCCGCTGTCGCTCTCCTAATTGGACAGATTGATAGCCATTGGCTCCCGCTGCTGACAATCAAAAGCTGTGACATAGGAGCAGGGGCAGGGCCGAGTCCCACTGCCTGCGTCAACGGATGCAGCAGCATGGGGGCCCCGATGAAGAGGAGGGGCAAGGAGCATCGGCGGGGCACCCCAGAAGAAGTGGATCCGGCTGTGCAAAACCACTGCACATAGCAGGTAAGTATAACATGTTTGTTATTTTTATTTATTTTTTAAATTAAGGTTTACAATCACTTTAAATCAGCAAAGAGCTGTAGTATAAAATGCTAGCACTTTTAGGTTTCTCTTCTTCTGCCCAAGGGTTGAATGAAAGGACATTAATAATTCCTCCATCTACCCTAAACAGCATGAATAGAGGAATCTTCCACTGCCAGATCTTGTTTTCAGACTTCCGCAGCACCCTCATCTGTCTGAATACACAAAACAATGGCTGTATCTGATAGGATGTAGTCACTAATTGACCAAGAATTTTTTTAAAGTGGACCTTCGGTCATTTTTTCATCTTTCCATCCATTAAATCCTCTGCCCTTGTTGTTTTAACTTTGATAGTAAAACATTTTTTTCTGCTAGTACCTTATACAGCCCACTTCCTCTTTCTTGTCTGGTAAAAAACCTTAGCGTATGACATCATGCACAGCTCTGTTTGTACAATATGAATGGACGATACACGTCACCAAAACGTGT